>PVIY010000933.1:0-170788 GCA_004026745.1 Myrmecophaga tridactyla
AATATTGTGTTTGACAATTAAAACAAGTCAATAGAAATGTCCAATCTAAGGACAAACTTGTGTTTTCCATCATCATGAAGGAACTGGTTCCTCTGGAAGATTCTAGGGAAATAAAGAGACGGTCACATAGGAGATAAGTATGTGTATGTGTGAATATAAAATGAGAATAAGATGTGATGCAGAAAATATAACTCATTCAGGGAAGAATGCGATCACAAAAAACTGGTATGGTGAAAAAAGGAATTGGTGGGAGTTAGATGGTCAAATGGAAAGGAGGAGGGCATAAACAAAGATGGCAGTTTAAGTGGCATGGCTGCAGGTTAGCAGATTGGCTTGAATGAAGGGGAAGGTGGTAGGCAGAATAATGCTCCTTGGATGTCCACCTGTGATTATGTTGTCTTACAGGGAAAAAGGGACTTCCGCAGATGTGATTAATCAGGACCTTGAGGTTCTCTTAGATTACATGAGTGGGTCCAATCTAATCACATCGGTCCTTAAAATTGAAGAGCCTTTTCCTAGATGAGTTCAGAATCAGAGAGAGATGTGACTACAGAAGATTGCTCAGAGAAATGCAAGGTTTCTGGCTATGAAGATGGAGGAAGAGGGACACAAGTCAAGGAATGTGGGTGGTCTTTAGAAGCTGAAAAAGGCAAATAAATAGAGTTTCCTTTAGCGCTTCCAGAAAGAAATGCAGTTCTGTTAACACCTTGACTTTAGTGCAGTGAGACCTGTGTCATCTCTCATGCACAGAACTTTAAGAAGATAAATTTGTGTTGTTTTAAGCCATTCAATTTGTCGTAATTTGTTATCAGCAGCAATAGAAAACTAATTTAGGAAGGATTCATGTAAGATCTGGAATGGAGTGTGGAGAGAAAGGTGGGGTCAGACTGAGGAGGGCCTTGAAGGCTAGGGAAAGGATTCTGCTTTTTCTGCCAAAACAAAAAGGGTGGGGTGGGAAGGTGGTATGTGCCAAGCAAAATGTTAGGGAAAATTACCTGGCAATGTGCCAGACTATTTGGAGCGAGTATAGGGTTAGCAGTAGAGGCATCAATTAAGTCTCTACAGGAAGAGTAAGGTATAAAATCGTGACAAGGTAGTAGCTATGGGAATGGAAAGGAACAGATAAATATAAAAATTATTTTGAAGAAATTGGCTAAAGATCTTGAGGACTCCAGGATGTGGTGGGTTAGTCAAGGATGCTTCAAAGTTTAGAACTGGGTGATTAAAGAATGTTGCAAACCTGCTGGTTTTAGAGGAGAAAATAAGGAGTTGGTTTAAAATATGGAATTTTATGAGGACGGTGGTTAATTTAAATGGTAATTCTGGCAGAAACTGGAAATAGAGACTGGTACTCAGGAGAGAGAAAGTATAGAGGTGGAGATCTGACATTGTGCTGTTATCATGCTGCTAGTGGTATTTGTGCTGAGAGTGGATTTAATCTCTGGGGACTCAGAGGAAGGAGGATTATACTGATTATACTTGTTGATGGAAGTCAAGGGACAAAGGAAGGTGATTAATTTATTCAATTCCTACTATGTGTGAGGGACCGTGCTACTGTGAAACCCTGATCTGAAGCCAGGAAGAATGAGCACCTGCCTTTTCTCATTATGGCTCTGTATTAGTCAGGGTTCTCTAGGGAAACAGAACAGATAGGATATATATATATATATATATATATAATGTAAACATTATGAGATTTTTAATAGGAAATGACTCACATGGCTGTCGGGATGGGCAAGTCCAAATTCCGCAGCGCTGGGCACAAGCTAGGAACTCCAGTGAAGGTTTTTGATGAATTTCCCAGGAGCAGCTGGCTAGCTGAAGTTGAGATGGAGATAGCTGAAGTTGAAATGGAAAATCTCCCTTCTTTTCTAGGTTCCATAGATGTTCAGGAATTCTTGCTTCCTGTGGCTTTCTCACTCTCATGTCTGAATTCATTGTGTTTATAAAGGACTTCAGTAGTAAGATTAAGACCCATCCAGATTAGGTTGGGCCACACCTTAACTGAAGTAACAATGGGTTTATACCCAGAAGAATGGATTAGATTTAACAGTATGTTTTTCTGGGGTACAAATGCTAGAAACCACTGCATTTCTCCCTCTGGACCCCCAAAAGATATGTTCTTTTTATATGCAAAATTCATTTCATCACAATGTCCCAAAAGTGTTAAATCATTTCAGAGACAATGCATGGTATAATGTCTCATCAAAATCAGTTATATGTATGGTTTGTTCTGGGGAACAACTCCCCTCTATCTGTGTGCCTGTGAAACCTAGAGGACAAGTTATCTGCTTCCAATATACAATGGAGGGGCAGGCATAGGATAAATATTCCTATTCCTATAGGGAGAAGTTGGAAAGAAACAGGGGTCATGGGTCCCAAACAATTCCAAAATCCTGCAAGGAAGACTCTATTAGATTTCAAGGGTAGAGAGTTATCTGTGGTATGAAGTTTTGTCCTCCCAGCCTGATGAAGTGGCAGCCCCACCCTTTCCAACTACTTCTGCAGTGACCAGCCTCTCCACAATCCCTGAGGCATTGCCTCCACTGTATTAGTTTGTTAAGCTACCTGAATGCAAGATAACAGAAATGGAATGGCTTTTAAAAAGGGGAATTTAATCAGTTACAAGTTTACAGTTCTAAGGCCATAAATAAGTCCAAACTAAGGCATCCACAGAAAGATACCTTGGCTCAACGAAAGGTGATCTGGGAAGGCATGTGGCTGGGGTCTGCTGGTCCTTGTTCCTTTTGTAAAGGACTCCAGTAAACTGGAGTAATCTTGAATGGGTGGAGTCACATCTCCATCTAATCAAAAGGTCATGTTCAAAATTGGGCATATCACATCTCCTTGGAGATAATCTAATCAAAATTTTCTACCCTACAATGTTGAATCAGGATTAAAGGAAATGGCTGCTCCCCACAAGATTGGACCAGGATTAAAATATGGCTTTTCTTGGGTATATAACAGCTTCAAACTAGCACACCATCCTCTCTGTGTACTGGGGTAGCAGCACTCTTTCTAAACAATGGGGTGGAAAGTCCGCTCTCTCCAAACACTGGGGCAGATTCACCCTTTCAATATACATAGGTGGACCAGCTATTCTGGCCCAAGGAAGAATCTTTGGTTCAGACCTTTGTTTCCATGGTTCTACCATTGGAGCTATTCTTCCTTCAATTTGTCTTTTCTCTATCCCTTTTAGTAGAGGTTGACAGTAATTCCACTCAAACAAATCTCACAAAAAACTTGTTGGTTTCACCCCTGTGAAACTAGGGGTCTAATCCATAAGACAGAAGACTTTCCATAGATCCTTCATGGAAAACAGTAATTTGAATCCTAACTCTCAAAGAAATTGTTGACTGGTTCCATGTTCAGTTAAACCCTCACATGGAACCCTGTTTTGGATAGGCTCAGAATTTTCCAAACCATCAATTTCTCGTTTCTTTGTGCCCAGGAACTCAATTCTCAGCTCATCCCCTTCCTCTCTCACTTCAAAATAAGCTGCAAGGAGAAACTAGTTTGTATTTTCCACGTTTAGCTTGGAAATTTCCTCAGCTAAATATCCAAATTCATCACTTTCAAGTTCTGCCTTCCTTCTTGATAGGATTCAATTTCACCAAGTGTATTAGTTTGCTAAAGCTGCCACAATGCAATATACCAGAAATGGAATGGCTTTAAAAAGGAAATTTAGTAAGTTGCAAGTCACAATTTTAAGGCCATGAAAATGTCCAAATTAAAGCCCCAGAAGAGGTTACTTTCACTTGAGAAAGGTTGATGCCATCCGAACACCTCTTTCAGCTGGAAAGGCATGTAGCTGGCATCTGCTGGTCCTTGTTCCTGGTTCTGTTGCTTCCAGCTTCTGATGCCAGTCGTTTGCTCTCTAGGCATCTGTGGCCCTTCACTTAGTTCCTCCAGGACATGACTCTGGGTTTTGGCTTGCTTTGCATCTCATGGGAAGGCATATGGTGACATCTGCTGGGCTCTGCCTGTGTCTAGGCATCTGCTCTGTCAGCACTCCAAGCATCCCCTAACATAGGTGCCTCTGTCAGCTCTGAAGCAAGTATTCTCCAAGCGCCCACACCTGAGGTTTCATCAGAATGTTCCTTTCCCCTTTCAAAGGACTCTAGTAAACTAATCAAGACAACACCTTGATGGGTGAAGTCACATCTCCATCTAATCAAAACGCCACTTCCACAATTGGGCATGCCATATCTCCATGGAGATAATAATAAAAAATTTCCACCCTACAGTATTGAATCAGGATGAAAAGAAATGGCTGCTCCCACAAGATTGCATCAGGATTAAAACATGGTTTTCTGGAGTACATAATAATTTCTAACTGGCACACCATGAATTGCCTTTCTTCAAGTTTCACATAATACTCATCATTTCCTTTTAGGGTCTCATTGGTAGTACTGTTAGCATCCATATTTTTAGGCTTTTTCTATCAAGCACCTCTTAATTCTTCCAGCCTCCTCACATTACCCAAATCCAAAGCTGTTTCTACATTTTTGGTATTTGCTATAGCAGCACCCCGGTCTCTGGGTATCAAATCTCTTTTAGTCAGGGTTTTTTAGGGTAACAGAGACAACAGGATATATATATATAATGCAAATATTATGTGATTTTCTTAAATAGGCATTGGCTCATGCAACTGTGGGGGGATGGGCAAGCCCAAATTCTGCAGGGCAGGCTGCAAGCTGGGAACTCTGATAAAGGATTCTAATGAATTACCCTGGAGAAACTGGCTGGCTGAAATAGAGAAAGAAATCTTTTTCTTGTGGGTTCTCCTGCTTCTTGTTTCCTGTGGCTCTCTCTATGTCACATCTTAATTCATTCTGTTTAATAAAGTATTCCAGTAATAGGATTAAGAACCATCCTGATTGGGCTGGGCCACACTTTAACTGAAGTAACTTCATCAAAAGGGCCTACTTACAATGGGTTCACATCCACTATGAATTATGCATAAGAACATGCTTTTCTGGAGTACATATAGCTTCTAACCACCACAGGCTCCTTCCAGGGAGCCATAATGAGGAGCAAACAGGTAATAAGATATAGATGTGCAATATTTTTTTAGAATGACTTTGCTAGAGACAGTGGTAGAAAGTTTCAAGATTCATCATTCTACCCAGTTTTCTCCACTGAGCAGGACAATTTATCTCTTCATAAATAAATTCTTTTCTTATAATATCATGTCTACTTCACAAATCCTCCCAAAATTCATTTACAGACTTTTCTTGAAGAATGACTTTCATAGGCCACATGTAGTTCTTCTGTTGTCTGTTCATTGTACATACATAAAAGCTTTTCATTATAATATAAATATCTTAAGGTGGAGGGTCATTGGCAGGGTGACCAGGAATGGTTCAAGTGCAGGGCAGAATTTACTAAGACTTCTTTCATTTGGTCAGACTTCCCTTGTGTTCTTGGCTCCCCTCACTTTTGTGCCCCAAGAAGGTATATGTTCTATAGTTATCCTCTATATTTTGGGTCTGCTTGTCTACCAAGTCTCAACCATTTCTCTTTTTCCTGATTACTCATACCTCATTTTACTCTACTAATGAAATCTGTTACTTCTGCTCATTTTATAAAATAGAATGTTCTATTTTGAAAGTTCTATATTGAACATTCTTGTCTTGTTCCTTATCTTAAGGAAAAGCTTTCAATCTTTCACCACTGAGTGAATTGTGGTTTTTGTTTGTTTTGTTTTGTTTTTTTATATATATGGCCTTTCTTATGTTTAGTTCTCTTCTATTCCTAGTTTATTGTTTTTCATGAAAGGGTGTTGGATTTTATCAGTCCTGTTTACTGCATCAATTGAGATGAGTATGTAGTTTTTTTCTTCCATTCTATTAATGTTGTACATTATATTGATTGATTTTCTTATGTTGAATCACCCTTGCATTCTGGGAATAAATCCTATTTAGTCATCGGGTATGATCCTTTTAGTACGCTATTAATTATGTCCGCTATTGTTCTGTGGAAGATTGTTGCATCTATATTCATAAAGGATGGCCTACAGCTTAGTGTCTTTGTTGGTTTTGGTAGAAAGGTAAAGGGGATCTTATAGACTGAGGTTCCCTCCTCTTAACATTTTTGAAAAAGCTTGAGGATTGGTGTTAATTCTTTAAATGTTTGGAGAATTCATTAGTGAAGTCTTCTGGTCTTGGACTTGTCTTTGTTGGAGGATTTTGATTAGTGATTCAATCTTCTTACACCAGTTTGGGTAGTTTGTGTTTCTGGAAATTTTTCTATTTTATCTAGGCTATTTAATTTGTTGGCATACAATTGTTCAATGTATTTCCTTATAATCCTTTTTAGTTTTGCAAAATCAGTAGTGTTGGTCCCACTTTCATTTCTGATTTTAGTAATTTGCCTCTTCTCTTTTTTCTTAGTCAATGTAGCTAATAGTTTGCCATTTTTTGATCTTTTCAAAAAACTGTAGTTTGATTTTCTCTATTGCTTATCTTTCTCTATTTTGTTTATCCCAGACATAATCTTCATTTCCTTCCTTCTGCTAGCTTAAGTTTTAATTTGCTCTTTTTCTAGTTCCTTAAGATATGTAGTTGGGTTATTGATTTGAGAACATTATTTTTTTAATGTAGACATTTGAGAACATTATTTTTTTAATGTAGAGCATTAGACATTTACAGCCATAAATTTCCCTCTGAGCACTTTCACTGCATCTCATAAGTTTTCACATGATATGTGTTCTAGTTTGCAAGCTGCTGGAATGCAATATACCAGAAATGGAATGGCTTTTAAAAAGGGGAATTTAATAAGCTGCTAGTTTACAGTTCTAAGGCTGAGAAAATGTCCCAATTAAAACAAGTCTATAGAAATGTCCAATCAAAGGCATCCAGGGAAAGATACCTTGGTTCAAGAAGGCTGATGAAGTTCAGGTTTTCTCTCTCAAGTGAGAAAGCACATGGCGAACACAGTCAGGGCTTCTCTCTTGATTGGAAGGGCATGTGGCGAACACAGCATCATCTGCTAGCTTTCTCTCCTGGCATCCTGTTTCATTAAGCTTCCCGGGAGGTGTTTTCCTTCCTCATCTCCAAAGCGCTGGCTGGTGGACTCTCTTCTTTGTGGTGCTACAGCATTCTCTGCTCTCTCGGAATCTCCCACTTTCTCTCTTGTCGTTCTCTTTTCCCAGTAAACTAATCAAGACCCACCCAAATGGGTGGAGACATGTCTCCACCTAATCCAGTTTAACAACCCTTCTTGATTGAGTCACATCTCCAGGGAGATGACCTAATTATAGTCTCAAACATACAGTACTGAATAGGGATTAGAAGAAACGGCTGCCTTTACAAAATGGGATTAGGATTAAACATGGCTTTTCTAGGGTACACACATCCTTTGAAACTAGCACAATATGTTTTCAACATTATTTGTCTCAAGGTATTTTTTAATTTCCTTATGATTTCTTCTTTGACCCATTGGTTGTGTAAGAATATGTTTTACATATTATGTTTAATATATAATATGTTTAGTTTCCACTTTTTTTTTTTTTTTTTGCATGGGCAGGCACCAGGAATCAAACCTGGGTCTCCAGCATTGGCAGGCAAGAATTCTGCCACTGAGCCACTGTCGTACCACTGTCTACATGTTTTTTCATTTTCTAGTTTTTCTTCTGCTATTGACTTCTAGGTTCATTCCACTGTGTTCAGAGAAGATATTTTGCATGATTCCAATCTTTCAAAATTTATCAAGGCTTGATTTATGGCTGAAGATATGGTCCATCCTGTAAAATGCTCTTGAGAATAGTGTGTATTCTGCTGTTGTTAGGTAGAATTCTGTATGTCTGTTAGGTCTAATTGGTTTATAGTGTTGTTCAAGTCCTCTGTTTCTTCACTGATTTTCTGTCAGGTTTGTTGTTCTATCCATTATGAAAGTGGAGCATTGAAGACTCCAACTATTATTATAGAACTCCTATCTCTCTTCCAGTTGGTCAACTTTTGATCTTAAAATTTTGGGCCTCTATTGTTAAGTGTGCTGTTTATAATTGTTAAATGATCTTTATGGACGGAATCTTTTATCAACTAATGTCCTTTTTTGTGTCTTGTACCCTTTTAAAATTTGACTTAAAGTCTCTTTTGTCAGCCAGTAAGATAGCCACCGCATGTCTCTATTTGCATGAAATATCTTTTTCCATCCTCTTTGTGTCCATTCTCTTTGTGTCTTCATATCTAAAGTGAGTCTCCTGCAGTCATCAAATAGATGGATGTTTTAACCCATTTGTCCAATATGCCTTTTATTTGGAGAGCTTAATCCATTCCCATTCAAAGTAACGACTGAAACAGACTTTCTTCTACTATTTAACTATTCACTTTTTGTATGTCATATATCTATTTATTCATTTATTTTCATGGTCAGGCACTGGGAATCGAACCCGGGTCTCCGGCATGGCCAGTGAGAATTCTGCCACTGAGCCACCGTTGCACTGCCCTGTATGTCATATATTTTTAAATTCCTCTATTCCTACCCTTCCTAAATTTAGTTGATTTTTTTTTTGTAGCATGCCATTTTGATTCTTTTCCTTTCTGTATTTTTTTCTAGCTATCTTCTTATCTTGTAGATTATAATTAACATCTGAAAATCAGTTTGTATAACACTGGTTTTTATTTTTACTTATGTATTTACCTTTACCAGTTTATTTCTTATGACTTCAGGTTATTGTCTACTAGTCTTTCATTTCAGCTTGAAGGACTTCCTTTAGCATTTCTTGTACTGCAGGTCAACTTGTAATGACTTGTAATTCCTCAGTTTATGATTATTTGGAAATATCTTCTTTTTCATTCTCAAAGGATAACTTTGCTGGATATACAATTCTTGGTTGACAGTTCTTTCTTTTATGATTTAAATATGTCATCACGTTTCCTTTTGGTCTCCATGGTTTCCAGTGATTGCAAATCAATTCCCGATGACAAACCAGCTGTTAATCTTATTGAGGAGCTATTGTACATGATGAGTTGCTTCTTTCTTGGAGCTTTTAATATTCTTTGTCTTTGGGTTTTGACAGTTTGACTATGTGTGTTTTAGTGTGGATCTCTTTGAGTTTAAACTATTTGGAGTTTATTGAACTTCTTGGATGTGTATATTCAGGTCTTTGATCAGATTTTGGAAGTTTTCAGGCATTTTTTTAAAATATATTTTCTGTATCTTCCTCTCTTCTAATGGGATTCCTATGATGTGTATGTTGGTACACTTGACATCCCACAGGTCCCTCAGGAACAAATTAATAAAGTTGATCTCTTTATTGATATTCTCATATTCCATGGTACTTTAAGCCGATTGAACATATTTAGGACCATTGATTTTAATGCCTTTGACTAGTAACCTAAAGTCTGGGTTTCCACTGGGATGGTCTCTAAAATTCTTTATTTCTTGTGAACAGGCCATATTTTCCTATTTTCTGCATGCTTGGTAATTTTTTTGTTGAGAACTGGAAATTCTGAATATCATAATGCAGTATCTGGGAAATCTGATTCTGTTACTCCTCAGGGATTGCTCATTTTTTGCTTGTTGAGGACTATAGCTGACCATTTATAATTTTTCTAAAATACTTTTACAGAAGCGTACATTCCTTGTTGTCTGTAGTCACTGAGGTTTATGTTCTGTTATCTGTGTGGTCAGCAGAGAACCGTCAAATATTTTCTTAACATCTGACTCAAAAAAAAAAAAAAAGGAATACGTTACTGTCCCTTTAAATCTTCTCCTAGACACTACTGGGGAAACCTGTATAGCCCAAGAAAATCTAAACTACTCCAAGTATCTGTACCTCAGGGAACCATCAAGCCAAGCCAACATAAATGCATAACCCATTTTTGCAGGACAAAGTCCCCAGTGCCCACCCTAGAACTAGCCAGCTGCATATGAGGGCTTGTTTTCACTGCTCTCTTATGTAAGATCAGTAGCCCCTCCTTTCATCAAGCACTCCACTGGTTGTTACAAGTGTCCAATCATTCTACCCCATTCCAAAATAGTCACTTCAGTGGAGGGACTGAACTGTAGGGCCTCCAACTCCACCATTTTGTGAGATGCCACTCTTCTACATGTGTTTTTGACTAAAGACTCTTCTATGGGGTCTGAAGGAAAAGATTATTAATCAGATGGGTCCCAATACTAAATTAGGATTATCAGTGAACTTATAAGGATTAGAAAACTTTCCAATTCTGTTCTTACCACCATTCTTTGCTAAGGAGCTCTTCAAAGCAGGATGACAGTTGAATAGCCATGTAATTGTGAACTATCTTTTTTTCTGAGTAAGAATACCTCTGTTAAACAATATGCCTTGGATCCTGGACCTTTAGGGTACTTGGTAGGTATGAGTGAGAAAGGACACTGTTTGTTTCTCTTGTTTACAACAGAGTCACAAATATAGGATTTTTGTACTATGTAATTGGACACCAGTACTAAAGCCCACATTTCTCAGGCTTTATGGGTAAATGCTAGTTATAGAATGCTATGGGCTCAAAAGTAGTAGCTCCAATCAGAAATTTCTGCATAAAAGCAGAGGTATCAACAACAAGCAGTTTATCCTGATATTGTTCATTAGGGAAGCCCTGTGGATACAGGTGCCTTATAACATTGTGAGAAAGACAGGAATGGTGGAAGAAAATTGATCATTTTCTTATGAAAATGAACTTATGAAATTGTCATAAAAGCCTTCCTTTTCAAGACAGCCTAAAGGTGACTACCTTCTGTATTCTCATTCATCCTGGGTCTTAAGAGCAATAACTTAAGGAATGGGGTATGGCTCCTGAGGTTTTAGATTTAACAAATAACTTTGATATTACTTATGGCTCTTTAATCTGTAAACAGAATTGAAAATCTGTTATGTGCACATCTTATTCCAAAATAGAATATAGAATCCTCATCAAAATAGGATGTACTTTTTCTTTAAGTGGTAATCTATTTGACGTTTACAGTCCCCTGTGTTTCAGAATCAGCTATGTTTGTGCTTAGAATGAATGGTCCATGGATAGATAGTCAAAAGGATAAAGGCAGGGATGCGTGCAGCTATATATATTAATACACTGGCTTGCTGATAAAAAAGTACAAAAATACACACTCAAATAAGCAAAATAGAATGTTTATATTATAAGTTAAAAAATAAGATTCTTTCACATAAAAAAAATAAAATAGCAAACTACAAAGCTCCTTCTTTGGAGAGGGAATTAAAAAAATACTGTACATTAACGAAATAATTGTATTCCTTATGTTTGCAAATTTTCACATCACATTTGCTATTTCACCAAGATCTATTCACCTATTTCACTCATTTTTAAAAATGTGTAAAGTAAGTTTTCAAAAGAGAAGTTGTAGGTTTACAGAACAATCATGTATAAAACACAGAATTCCCACATACCACCCTATTATTAACACCTTGCATTGGTGTGACCTATTTGTTAGAACTGATGAAAGCACATTTTAATAAGTAAACTATTATCTATAGTCCATGGTTTAATTTAGGGTCACTGTATTGTGCAGTTCTATACATTTTTTTAAAAAGTTTATTCTAGTACCGTATATAAAACCTAAGTTTTCCCCTTTTAACCACATTCAAATATATAATTCAGTGCTATTATCTTCACAATTTTGTGCTACCATCTTACCAAATAGAAACTATACGTTTTAGAGCCTTAACTTCCTATTCCCTATCCCCTATCCCCATCTAGTCCCCTAGTAACCTATATTCTAGATTCCGACTCTATGAGTTTGCTTATACTAATTATTTCATATTACTGAGATAATACAATTATTTCACCCATCTTTTGAAATAAAGTACTTCACTCACTTGTTATTCTACACTGCACATAATATGGCATGTGATTATGGAGCACTTGACATGTGGCTAGTCCAAATAGAGATGTGCTATAATATAAAATATACACCATATTTTGAAGATTTAGTATGAAGAATGTAAAAATATGAAAACTTTCTATATTGAAAATATTTTAGATAGATTACATAAAATTAATTTAATTTAACCAGTTTCTTTTTAGTCTTTTAAAGGTGGCTACTAGAAAATTAAAATTACCTATGTGTCTCACATTATATTTCTATTGGACATTGCTGGGCTAGAATATTTTATAACAAGGTGACTATAGTTTTAACTTACCCACAGATTTTGTAACATGGCTCATCTGGTTTTGGAAATGGGAAATGTAAACTACAAATTACAGTCCAGACACTTTTATGCATAAATATATATATATATATATATATATATATTTTTTTTTTTTTTTGCATGAGCAGGCACCAGGAATTGAACCCAGGTCTCCGGCATGGCAGGTGAGAACTCTGCCTGCTGAGCCACTGTGGCCTGCCCTATTTGTTATTTTTTAATGGACATTATATTACTTTTTAAACAGAGATAGTAAAAATGTTATTATATTCTGTTTATAATTTCAAAAGCACAGAAAAGTATGTAGGACTGGCACTGAAGACAGACAGCTTATCCAGCTGGATATTGCTAATTACCATGGTTTGCCAACCAACACTATTCCTGTTAACCTTAAAGAACCCCTAGGGCTCTGAGATTCTACAAAAGTTTCACATACTAAGATTACTTTCCAGAAACCTATAACCTCCAGGTGGTTCCCAGGCCAGATAAGTCCCAAAACCCAGAGGAACCAGCCTCCCAAAAACATCCACTAGTTCCATCCCCCTACCCCATATTACTGATACCCCTTTTCAACATGAAAGAGTTAGAATGGGCATAATCCAAATATCTCTAAAGATTGGAAAAAGAATCAAAGGAGAAGGGGGAGTTATAGCAGAGAAGATAGGATTTAACAAATGAGTATAACAGCTGAATCATTATATTGGTATTTCTTTTAGTCTCTAGTGTCTTAGAACAGTCAGAAGGAAAAACCTGAAATTGTGGAACTAAAACCCACACAAAACTTTGAAATCTGTTCTATAACTACTTGGTACAATGTACTTCAAAATTTATTGCCTTTTTGTACATATATTTCACAATAAAAATGTTAAAAAAGATATGCAGCTTAAATAATATGGCATATTTTACATTAGGATGAAAACAATGTATAAATCAAATACCCCTGTTACTTGTGAAATATATTTTCCACCTTAATCAGGTGCAAAAAAGAACTACATAGAAAGAGGAATGGAAAACTGAGAGAACACAAGAGAATGCACTGTTTGTATTTACAGAAATTATCATTCTTGTCTAAATTACAGAAGAAGCTCTACTACTCAGCCAACAATTGTGACTGAACAAGTCACTGAGCTCTCATTCCTCTAGTGTTTCCATGAAAAATAGGAAGTATTTTTTTTTTCTGACAAAAAGGACAGAAAGAATATATAGCTGGTCAACAATAATAAGATATATAGTATGTGAAATTTTCTTTTCTTTCCATTTCTATCATGTGAGACCTTTTAGAGTAAATTTTTACAATATAATCATCTGACACAAAAGAACTTGTCCATAAATTATTTAAAATGTGACTGATTTGCTGTAAAATACACCCTGGTGCATTTTCTCCTCCACTTTCTCTTGTTGGCTAAGGACAATTTATTTTGAAATATTGCTTTTGTGTTGTTTTCATTCTGGGGGTATGCTGGAATACTTGTTTTTAAAGCTCTATCTGACAATGGCACGTCTCATCCATTGTCAGTCCCTTTTATGAGGTCATATGAAATTAGGAGTTTCTGTTAATATTCTGGGGCACTGGCCTCATCTGAAAAAGCAACTGGGACAACAACCCCCTGTCGGTGCAGCTCTCGGAGAACATCCAATATTGAATCTAATTCTGTGCGAAACTTGTCCAGCTCTTGATTCTTTAACTGTGCGAGTCTTTTCCATTTCTCAATTTCTTTGTTTTGCTCACTCTCTACTACTTGGCGTGTTTGCTGTATTATCTACAAATAAAAAAATTTTGTATTACTCTTTAAGTGCATTTAACAGTCTTAAAGAACTGAAGTTGACAATGCTGGGTTTGACAAACATGTGACCTCTACATCAGAGAGAGAAAAAGAGGGAGAACCTTATTTACCAGGCTCTATTTTGTTCATCAAAGTAACTTACAGGCTAAGAAGCTGAGAAGTGGTAAATTTAGGATCTAATTTTGCTAGAGAATTTTATGTTTAATTTAAAACTGTGAATTATAAAAAGAATACTACTTAAAGCATCAGAAATTTCTAATATCTTGATAAGAATACAAATAATCAAAAAACGTTTCTCTTAAGAATGGCAACTGAAATGCATTCAAGACAGTTTTAGCAGACAACCCGTCATTAAGGAATCACATTACAACAATAGAAATGATGAAAATAATAGAACACACGTAGCATCTATCTGTATCATGCACTGTGTAATCCTATCAACACCCTAGAAGACAGATGCTATTATTTATTGCCATTTTACAGATAAATAAATGGAGGCACAGATAAGTTAAAAAAATAATCTGCTTAGGGTTTATACACAACCTTTTGATGGAAGCAGAACCAGAATATATACCAAGGCAGGCTGGCTCCAGTCCTTGCCCTAAAATACCACACAAAACTGCCTTGCTCATGTGGATCAATTTTTTTCCACAGTGAAATGAGGCATTATCACCTTTTCTATAAATGTGATCTTATTTGGAAATAAAAGCTTTACAGATGTTATTAGTTAAGATGAGGTCAAACTGGATTAGGGTGGGACCATTCTAATACGACTGGAAGCCTAATAAATAAGGGGAGAATTGGACACCGACACAGAAGATCATGTGATGACTGAGGCAGAGTATGTCATGGATTGCTGGCAAGCCACTGCCAACGGCCAGGTGAGAGGCATGGGATAGATTCTTCCCTACAGACTTCAGAGGAAGCGCAGCACTGACAACACCTTGACTTCCAGCTTCTAAACTTCATATGATACAATAAACTTCAGTTGTTTTAAGCTAACCAATTTAGTAATTTGTTATAGCAGCCCTAGGAAACTAAGACATGAAGGCACTTCGCCCAGTAACTAATCATATTTATATTTTAAAAATGCCTTATCAATAAGGTAATCACTATTCATAGTCATTACAAACCAATGTAAGTTAGACATACAGAAACAACTTAAGACAGTTAAGTTGTCTAAAAATACAGTGATGTTTCCCTATGTTAAACATGCTAAATTTAAGATGATTTTGTTTGTGCAATTAATCTTGGTGATACAATAACTTTATAATTCTATACATAAAATATACATAATTCTCTATGTAAAATAAATTTTATGCATTAAGAAAAGCAATTTGGAAATATTCTCTGGTAATCAGGTCCTTGTGTTAAGGGAAATACATAGTGTTATGTGAATTTTCAATGTGAAGACACTTTGAACGATATACTTTCTTGAAGATTTTGTATGCCCTTTATTTAGTGAAATTACTTTGGTATTTTACTCTGCTATATATAAAATTGAGATACATCACCTTCTGTATAATTCAAGGTTGTCCTAAAAGTCCTACTATTGTTTTGCTTAAGCAAACAAAACTGTCATATTTTATAACCATTAATGAAACAGTCTATTCAAGGTCTTTCAATAAATACATATAATTTATTAACCATGTTTCTTTACAAGACTGTAAATAATTATTTGTTATTAGGTGATTTTATAGCTTATGCCTATAGCAAGTAAAAGAAATAAATCTTATATTTATCAACAAATTATATGTACGTTCTACCAGAGGTATTATAAATGTGGTAAATATGGGTAGGCTCTGGTGAAATAGAAGTATACTACGATTCCTTAATACCACCATGGTTGATGGTGTGAAAATATACAATGTGTTTGTTAAAAGTTTCCTGGTTACAAAAACAGACACCATATAATGGGTTGGCTTAAACAACAGAAATTTACTGGCCCATGGTTTAGAGGCTAGCAGAATTCCAAAAAGCAAGGCTTCATCAAGGTGATGTGTTCTACCAAAAGACTGTGGTATCACGGGCTGGCTGTCAGCAATCATTGGGCTTTGACTTTTCTATCATATGGGAATGTATATGGCTGGTTCTCCTGGCTTCTCTGGGTTAGTCTGACTTCTAGCTTCATGCCTTGGCTTTTTCTCTGTGTGCCTGAATTTCATTCTGCTTAAAAAGGACACCAGCAATAGGATTAAGAACCACCCTGGATTCATCTGGGCCAGTGACAGAATTAACAACCATCCTGATTCAGCTGGGCCACACTTTAACTGAAGTAGCCTCATCAGTAGGCCTTATTTACAGTGGGTTTACACCATAGAAATGAATTAAGGTTCAGAAAGTGTTTTTCCTGGGGTGCATAGCTCCAAACAACCACAATCTGCCTTCTGACCACAAAAAAGACATGTTCTTCCCACATGCAAAATACATTCATTCCTCAAAAAATCCAAAAAGTTTTAAGTCATTTCAGCAACAATTCTAACTATTAAGTCTCAACAAACTGGTTATGGGTATAGTCTGTCCTAGAGCACAACTGCCCTCTGTCTGTGGACCTGTGAAACCTAGAAAACAAGTTACCTGCTCCCAATATACAATGGAGGAATAGGTACAGGATAAACAATATCACCCAAAAGGGAGAAATTGGAAGGAAAACAAGAGTCACAGGTCCCAAACAAGGCCAAAACCCAGCAGGGCAATATTCATTATATTCCAAAGGCTGAGAGTCATCTAAGGATCATTGTTTTGTACTCCAGGCCTGACGGAGTAGCAGACCTATTGCTTCCATGCATTTGTGCGGAGCCCATCTCTGTCTGAACACTGGGTGAAGGCCCCACCCTCTCCAAGCATGGGGTTGGTGGCAGGCTCTCAGTGAATGTTGGAGCATAGGTCCCACCATCTCCCAGCACTGGGGTGGCAGCCAGGCACTCCGTGAATGCCAGGGAATAGGCCCTACCCTCTTTGAGCACTGGGATGGTGGTCAGGCTCTTTGCAGATGCCAGAGCACAGGCCCCACCTAACACTGGAATAGCAGCATTCTCTCTGAACAAGTACCAGGGCAGATGACCTGGCCTCTCCAAATGCAGGGATGAATGTGCTTTCTCCATACCCATGGGTAGGCCCACCCTCTTGGCCCAAGTTGATCTCTTCAGTTCAGACCTTGGCTCCATGGTCCTGCCCCTGAAGCCATTCTTCCTTCAATTTGTCCCTTTTCTGTACTTTTCATTCCAGGCTATCAATGATTCCACTCATACAAATGTCACAAAAACCTTTGCATGTGGTTCACAGGGGTCTACACCATCAGACCATAGAGTTTTCCACAGACCCTTTCTGAATAACTTTATTTCCAATCCTGACTTCCACAGAAATGACCGACTGGATTCAGGTTCAGTTAAACCTCCACATGGAACCCTATCCTCTCAGAACTCACTTTCTAAAAGCTCATGATAGAGTCACATTTGGCCCGAGTCTCAGAGCACACTATCTGGGTAGGCTCAGAATTTTCAAAACCATGAAGTTCTGGTTTCTTTGTGCTTAAGAATTCGGTCCTCAACTTATCCCTTCCCTTCCTCCTTTTACTATAAGCTGCAAGAAGCCAGACTGCACCTTCCACTCAGCTTGCAGATCTCCTCAGCTAAACATCCAAGTTCACTGCTTTCAAGTTCTGCCTCCTATCCAACATCAGATCTCAATTTTGCCAAGTTCTCTGCCACTTTATAACACACAGATGGCCTTTCTTCCAGTTTCTAATAACACATTCATTACTACCTTCTAAGGACTCACTGGAAGCACTAACAGTCTTCAAAGCAATCTAGGTTTTTTCTGTCAAGCACCTTATAGTTCTTACAGCCTCTACCCATTACCCAATTCCAAAGCCATTTCTACATTTTAGGTATTTATAATAGCAGCACTCCAACTCCTGGTATGAAAAAACTGTTTTAATTTCCTGGCTACTAAAGCAAGTAACATGTAATGGGTTGGCATAATAACAAGATTTTATTGGCTAATTGTTTTGAGACTAGAAAAAGTCCAAATTCAAGGTGTCATAAAGTGATCCTTTCTCCCAGAAGACTGTGGCATTTTGGGGCCAGCTGCCAGTGATCTCTGGTCCTTGGCTTTTCTGTCACATGGCAACCCCTCTGGCTTCTCTGGGTTTTACTGGCTTTTAGCTTAATGCTAGGGCTTTTTCTCCATATTCTGAATTTTATTCTGCTTATAAAGGATTCCAGTAATAGGATTAAGACCCATCCTGAAGTAACCTTATTAAAATGTCCTATTTAGAATGGATCCACACTCATAGAATAAATTACAATTAAGAACATGTTTTCTGGGGCGGCTGCCGTGGCTCAGCAGGCAGAGCTCCGACCTGCCGTGCTGGAGGTCTGGAGTTCGATCCCTGGTGCCTCCTGCCCATATGCAAACTCAAAAAAAAAAAAGAACATGTTTTCTGGAGTACACAGCTCTAATCCACCAGTGCTTTCAAAGAATCCCAGAATAAAAGTTGAAGAGTAAGAACAAGAAATCAATTATACTAATCTTTGTCCTCCATTTCAGAATATTATAACTCAGTTCTCATACTAAGGAAGAGCTAGAATCTTGATATGATTAAACAGAGCTGGGGTTCTATGTGGAATTCAGGTAAACAATAATGTTTACATATCTATAATATTTTGTTTTCAAATAGTATAAAATTTACACTGCTCTAGTAACACTATGTATCAGCCCTAAAACAAGTGCCTAAAAGCACTCATGCTCTTACTTCTGCCATTTAAAATTTCTTATTATTTATCTGTGTGTAATTAAGTGTAGTAATCATGATTAGCTGTTACTAGGTATATACTATTATAAATGATCACATTTTAATGTAAATGCATCTCATACAAACATTTTTTGAAATTACTTGAATATGGAACTTTGTTCCCAAAGCCCTGTTCCCAGGCAAAATGTAAAATTTTTTAGCCACCTATCAATTTTTAGGAAAATAATACAAGCACTTTCACTGTATTTGTAGATATAAGGCAAACCGTTTTTCCAAACTGGAGATTTACATTCATTTTTAACAAGATAGAAAACAATAGAAACACTTAAGAAGTAAAGTTTTCTAGGATGACAAAACTGTATCAAATTAGATGCATTAAAAGTAAAGCTTTACACAAATATGTAAATGTGGTCTACTATTTCACCTGTTGAAGTTCCTGTTCTCTTTGCTCATATCTCATTTCCATCAGTTTAATTTTCTTTTCTAAGCCTATGAAATGTTTCATCTCTGGTGTATGGTTTTCTTTGGCTTCTCTCAATTCTTCTAGGAGCTTTGTAATCTAAAATTGAGAGTAGTAAATAAATGAAAAATTAAAATCACAAGGAAATTATTTTTAACAGTAGGCTTGAAAAACAAACATTCACATTATCTTTTAATAATATATACCAGATAAGATGAACCTTCATAACAAAAAGAGTATTCTGGGATGTTACAGTTATTAATAGCTTTCATTCCCTATGCTCATTCTAAGAGGTTCCAGGCAATTGGACCACCTTCTCCCTCCACAGATGCCAGGCCAATTATGGGAACTCAAAAAGAAGTTGGGAAAGGAAGGTTTTGGGATACTTTCTTTGGTGCATTCAGCTCTGCTACAAGTTGTTTAAAAAGGCACTTACTTTTAATATTAAATGACAATGCAATTAAAACACTTAGCACAGTATATCACCCAAAACATATGGAGCTCAATAAATATGTATCCCTCGCTTTAGTCAGTGCCCTATAATTTTATTTCCATAATTTTCTTATGGCCCCTATCATGATATTTTACAGTAATTCACTTCACAATGAATGTAAACATATAAAGTAGAGATAATTGAGTACTGAGCTCTTTCTGTGATGGCTGCTGTCTTAGGTCCTGAAGGTACACAAAGACAGAGTCCTTTCTTCACAGAGGAGACGTCTAATGCTGTACCTCCAACCCATGGTCCACAAACACAGTAATGTTTTTATGGCACCTGGGGTTAAAATGGAGGTGACCAGAGGGGGACTATATGTTGGGTTCAGTGTAAACAATTAACTACATTTTCTTTATATTATATACTTATAAAAAATTCCACAAAGAATCAGATTTTGACAAATTGCTAAAATCAAAAGACAATAATAAACAAACATGAAAATAGAGAAAATTAACAAAATCAATCATGATTTAGACAGATATATCAAATACCTAATAACAATGGCAATAAAACTAAAGAAAATCCTTTGTTGAAGAACTATGAAAATAAGAGCAAAATAAAGCATGGCCAAAACTAAATATTTTAAACATGGAATATCTCTGATGGTAAACACATCTCTAGTGAGCAAAGAAATATACAGACTGTACTTGGGATTATTTGACAGAAAGGTGAGAGAAAGGTGGGTTTTACAGAGCATGTTCTCGTGATGGGTACTGGGTATAGAAATCGTATGTTTCAAAACAATGATAACTAAGCTAAGGAAATTGTCAGAGGCAGAGCCATACACATAATGGTCAATATGATTTCAACTTTTTTAGTTTTCAGTGGCTGTGAAATGATTTTGAGTGTTTTGCCATTATAAAACATTTATGGCTGTCACAATCTTGTGGTACACCTGTAACCCATTCCCAGTACACCAGCTGATTAGTTCTGGTCTAGTGAAAGAAGCAGTCAATTGGATGAGAATTCTACTACATTGTACTATGATGGAGAGATGTCCAGGAGTAGTGAGATGGTTGTGAGGTGCATAACTCAAAGCGGGTTCCTAAGGTAGCTGCCTTTGAGCTAGGTCTTAAGGGACAAGTAGTACCGAGTTGTGACATTATTATTTGTTAGGTTCTATGCCAAGCCCTTTACAGCAGTCTCATTTAATTTTACTTAAACCTCACATTTTTTTATTGTCTAACTCCCCAAGTGGAATGTAAGCTCTATGAGAGCAGAGATGTTGTCTTATTCTGTTCTCAGCAGACCTAGCACCTAAAGCTGTGCTTGGCAGAGTAGGGGTTTTACAATTATTCATTAAGAAATTAATGACTTCAACTATCAATGAATAAAGGAAAAGTCCTTGGGAAATTAAGTAAATTCAGAAATCTGGTTCTGGACAAGGAGTAGCAAAAACTTCCCTTTATTTGTATCTTCTTAAAGAACCCTGAAAAGTATAATGAAAATAGAAAATTTATCATTAAAAAAATCCTCATATTTTAGTGAATTCATACTATGACAATAATTGGATTCCATAAGCAAAGAGCCATGACCAAAAATGATTCTTGCTACTTGCATATTAAAAACAACAACAGCTAGAAACAATCTGGATGCTCAACAACAGGAGATTGGTAAAATAATTTTTTTAAGAACCAGAAATCTAGAGTCAGAGGTCCTGGGTTCTAAAGCTGGCACTTTTGCTTGTTAGCTGGTAATCTTAGACAGGTATTTAATTTCTCTTAGCATTAATTTCTTCATTTGTAAAGTGGGAATAATAACAACACCTACTCTTATGGCTTGTGGTGAGAATCAAATAAAATAATGCATGTCAAGCACTTAGCACAGTGCCTGGTGTATACTAAATACTGAGTAAATATTATGATTGGTTCATTTATATAAAATGTCATTAATAAAAGTGCTAATAAAGAGGTATATTACCTAGCATGAAAAGATATTCACATATAATATTGGCCAAAAAGAACATGCTTTAAAAATTATATGTACACATACATGCACAAACATGAGCATGCATACCCAGAGTTTTTTTGCTTTTTTTTCCAGCATGGGCAGGCACCAGGAATTGAACCTGGGTCTCCAGCATGGCAGGCGAGAATTCTGCCACTGAAACACCGTCACATTGCCCTACCCACAGTTTTTGTAGCTCTCTAAAGATGTTTATCTTTCTAATAGAAAAAAAAACTGGTAGAATACATAGCAAAATGTTAATGGTAGTTATCTCTGGGTAGTGGGATGACAGGCAATGTTATAATTTCTAACTTCTACACATTAATATGCATTAATATTAGATTAATATATATTGAAAATTGTATACATGCTACACCCTGTGGAACTGAATAGCAAGAAGAAAATATGAACACATATTCCTTAATGAAAAAAATGGTACCTTCTCTTAATAATTTATTACTGAACCAAAGTGAAAGAGAATGAGTCACTCAGATCATATCACTAAAGGTGGATTAACAGGCTTTCCCGGTGAGAGATATAGATATTTTGATCACTTGCAGAGAAAAGCTCAGTTGGGAGTCTGTGCACAGCCCAGAGCCCTTTCCACAGAGAAGACAATTTTACTCTGTCCTCTTACTCATGAAGATCTTAAAATCTTCATGTCTCAGTACAAACCGAACCACAGTTTTTTTAAATCATTTTAAATGAGCACAATCTGTTTGCGTCCATGTGTTTTTCAATCATCTTATGTGCCCTGGTACACTGCATCTATCTGCGTGATGAGTTCCTGAGAACTTTGCTGGGAGGAATGGCAAGCAGTGTTGTGCACCACTGGACAAGACTTGATTCTAAGACGGTCTAGTTCTGAAGGACATGTTAGCTGTTGCCTCTTAAACAGTTATTTCCTCCTCCTCGCTGGCAAGGCCTTGCTATTGTTCAAGTATTCATATGACTCAGGTAAATTCTAATCAGTCTAAGCCCAGTATAGCTGAACAATTCTCCTGCCAATAATTGGCTTAGAGGGGACGTGGGACCTAGTTTTGATTCAAAGGAAGTTGCCTGGGAGACATTATATTCTATATATATTTATTTGATTATTTTTCTGCCCCACCATTAGAATGCAAGGTCTTTGAGGGCAGGGGCTTCAAGTGCTTTACATATCACTATATTCCAAAAGTATAGACTAGTAACTGATACCTGCTCAATAAGTATTTATTAAATGAATGAATGAAGTATGTAATAAGAAAGGTCTTATTCCATTTAATAGCTGAAAAAAACAGCAGGTTTGTTTAAAAACATGAGTGATGCTCTGAGTAAAGGATAAACATAACTCTTTTCCTTCTGCACGAGAAACTGACTTTGGGTTCAGCTAACTTTTTAGGTCTGCTCTCAACTAGATAAAGATGGAATATCAGCCGTGTAACCAGGTATACTACTTGTGGTAAAAATGACCACTGATCTGAATTGCATCTGTACTTGGAGGACTCTGTATAAACTGAAATACCTGAAAGATAAAGCTTTGGGCTGTCTTGTTGTCATGATTTTTGAAACTAGGCATATATCTTGTGGAAACTATAAAATCTATGTGCATGGGTTATTATAAGAGACACTATTCTTGTGGATATGAGTCATCTAAGTCAGGCTGGTTTTGCCTAGTATAAGTCTTATTTCTTTGTACTTGTGTTGTCAACTGGGGGTGCAAAGAGAATAGATCCTGGGGGCTGCTGTGAGGACTATCCCTACTGAAGAGAAATCCCTGATATTACCTTGCTGGTATGCGGATTCCTGGACTCTATCCAGAACATTACGTGTGGCCTATGGTAGTTGTGTGACTCTAAATATTTACTTGGGCCTGCTGGTGAGCATTACAGTAACCAAGTATGAATTTATACCCATATCTTCTTCTTATAAACCCTATAAACATACTACCATTTGTTCATAAAATAACAGCGCTACCTCTAGAATATTTGACAAGTGACAAGATTTTTATTAGTGAGCCACAATTAGAGATATTAGAGATAAAATCTTAATAGTTTCTAAAGCTGTCTTTATAGAATGTTTATGTACAATAAAAATAATCCCACTAAACATAAATAACCTATGATCAGTAAAATTAATATGTAAACTGAAAATATTGTGAAAGAGAGCAATAAATAATTAACATTAACCACCTCATTTTTATCTAGTGAGTCTGAATAAAGGTTTAAGTCCTTTAACTACAACTTTAATGCAAGAAAATATCAGAATATTGTTGGGATTAAACAGGAATAGAAAATTAGGCAGATGGAAAATCTATGAGTGCTGTGGTAGCTTGGAGCTATATACCCTAGAAAAAGATCTTCTTAATCTTAATCTATTCCTATGAGTCTAAACTCATTATAAATAGGACCTTTTAATGAGATTACTTCAGTTAAAGTGTGGTCTAAATGAATATGGATGGGTCTCAATCCTATTACTGGAGTCCTTTACGGTAGAATGAAATTCAGACAGAGGGAGAAAAAAGCCAGAGCATGAAGCCAGTAGTCAATGGAACCCAAGAAGCCAGGAAAAGTTGCCATGCGCATTGCTCTGTGATAGAAAAGCCAAGGACCAAGGCTCACTGGCAGCCAGCCCCAAATGTCACAATCTTCTAGGAAAAAGCATCAATTTACAATACCTTGACTTGGGACTTTTTCTAGGCTCAAAACCATTAGCCAATAAAATCTTGTTATTATACCAACCCATTACATGGTACTTGCTTTAGCTTCTAAGAAACTAAAAGTTTTTTCTTACTAGGAGTGGGATGCTGCTATTACAAACACCTAAAATGTAGAAATGGCTTTCAACTGCGTAATGAGTAGAGGTTGGAAGAACTGTAAAGTGCTTGATAGAAAAAGCCTAGATTGCTTTGAAGACTGTCAGTACTTCCAATGAGTCCTTAGAAGGTAATAATGAATGTGTTATTAGAAACTGGAAGAAAGTCCATCTGTGTGTTATAAAGTGGCAGAGAACTTGGCAAAACTGAGTTCTGATGTTGGATAGAAGGCAGAACTTGAAAGTGATGAACTTAGATTTAACTGAGGAGATCTGCAAGCTGAGTGTGGAAGGTGCAGTCTGGCTTCTTGCAGCTTATAGTAAAAGGAGGAAGGAAAGGGATAAGTTGAGGACTGAATTCTTAAGCACAAAGAAACCAGAACTTCATGGTTTTGAAAATTCTGAGCTTACCCAGATAGTGTGCTCTGAGACTTGGGCCAATGTGGCTCTATCATGAGCTTTTGGAAAGTGAGTTCTGAGAGGATAGGGTTCCATGTCAAAGTTTAACTGAACATGGATCCATTCAGTCATTTCTGTGGAAGTCAGGATTGGAAATGAAGTTATTCAGAAACGGTCTGTGGAAAATTCTATGGTCTGATGGTTTAGACCCCTTTGAGCCACATACAAAGGTTTCTGTGGCATCTGCATGAGTGAAATCACTAACAGCCTGGAGTGAAAAGTACAGAAAAGGGACAAATTGAAGGAAGAATGACTTCAGGGGCAGGACCATGGAGCCAAGGTCTGAACTGAAGAGATCAAGAGGGTGGGCCCACCCATGGGTATGGAGAAAGCACATTCATCCCTGCATTTGGAGAGGCCAGGTCATCTGCCCTGGTACTTTTTCAGGGAGAATGCTGCTATTTCAGTGTTCTGAGATGGTGGGGCCTATGCCCTGGCATCTGCAAAGAGCCTGACCACCATCCCAGTGCTCAAAGAGGGTAGGGCCTATTCCCTGGCATTCGCGGAGTGCCTGGCTGCCACCCCAATGCTGGGAGATGGTGGGACCTATGCTCCAACATTCACTGAGAGCCTGCCACCAACCTCATGCTTGGAGAGGGTTGAGTCTTCTTCACCCAGTGTTCAGACAGAGATGCCCTGCACAAATGCATGGAGGCAGTGGGTCTGCTACTCCATCAGGCCTGGAGTACAAAACATTGATCCTTAGATGACTCTCAGCCTTTGGAATATAATGAATATTGCCCTGCTGGGTTTTGGCCTTGTTTGGGACCTGTGACTCTTGTTTTCCTTCCAATTTCTCCCTTTTGGGTGGTATTGTTTATCCTGTACCTATTCCTCCATTGTATATTGCGAACAGGTAACTTCTTTTCTAGGTTTCACAAGTCCACAGACAGAGGGCAGTTGTGCTCTAGGACAGACTATACCCGTAACCAATTTGTTGAGACTTAGCAGTTAGGATTGTTACTGAAATGACTTAAGACTTTTTCGATTTTTTGAGGAATGAATGTATTTTGCACGTGGGAGGAATATGTCTTTTTTGTGGTCAGAAGGCAGACTGTGGTTGTTTGGAGCTATGCACCCCAGAAAATACAAGTTCTGAACCTTAATTCATTTCTATGGTGTAAACCCACTGTAAATAAGGCCTACTGATGAGGCTACTTCAGTTAAAGTGTGGCCCAGCTGAATCAGGATGGTTGTCAATTCTGTTACTGGCCCAGATGAATCCAGGATGGTTCATAATTCTATTGCTGGCGTTCTTTTTAGGCAGAATGAAATTCAGACACACAGAGAAAAAGCCATGGCATGAAGCTGGAAGTCAGACCAACCCAGAAAAGCCAGGAGAAGTCACCATGTGCAGTGCCAGGTGACAGGAAAATCAAGGAGTAAGAATCACTAGCAGTGAGCCCCAGAATGCCAGTCATTTGGAAAAAAGCATCACCTTGATGAAGCCTTGCTTTTTCAACTTCCTCTAGTCTCAAAACTGTGAGCCAATAAATTTCTGTTATTTAAGCCAACCCACTGCATGGCATCTGTCTGTTTAAGCAGTTAGGAAACTAAAACAAGTACTAAAATATGAAAGATGAAGTATTAAGTTTGTCATTAGAGTATTTAAAAAACAAAAGCTCTGGGGAATATATGGCTGTTTGAACATCAATTGAATGAATAGATGTTAAAGTCTTGATAAAATTTCCCCCCATTGAAACAGATGGGATTTAAAAGCAATTTGGTTTGGGGACATTTTAGGCAAGAAAGGCATGGATGTAAAATACAGAGTATGGAAAAAATCTTTTTAGATTTCCATATTTGACATGGTAAGTTGGAAATGATTCCCTTCCCAGTGACATTAAGGGTATCTGCTTTAACTATGCTGAAAAACTCTAAATCATTATTCAGTTTTTTACTGCTCTATGACTTTAGAAACAAACACATAAGCAGTGGTAGCACAACACTGTGAATGTAATTAACACCACTAAATTGTATACTTAAAAGCAGTTAAAATGGGCAAATCTAAGTTGCATATATGATACCAGAATAAGCAATTTTAAAACCAGTAAAAGGCACAGAATGAACTCTAATACCATATTTATATTATTAAATATAGTCCATATTTATATGGACTGTATAGCATAAATACTGAATTCTAATATAAAATATGGACTATATTTAATAATAAAATTGGTTTATTAATCCCAACAAAAGTAACACACTGATGCAAAATGTTAATAATAGGGAAAACTGCATGTATATGTGGGTTGTATATGGGAACTCTGTTCTTTCTGCATGATTTTTGTAAACCTACAAATATTCTAATAAAAAATACTATAGAAATTTAAAAAAAAACAAAAAAACCAATTCAACACTTTTAAAAAGTACAATGTATTCTCCCTTGTAACAATGATGGAATAAAAGGACAGCAATTTGCCCTCTTTCCTTAAATAAATAGAACATGAGGCTAAATATATGAAACAACTGTTTGCAGACATTTGTTAACAGCATGGCAGAACTACGGTTCCTGAGAGAAGATAAACAAACAAAATGAGCTCTCTGACTGTCCAGGTTATTGCTTGGAAGCCATTTTCAAGATTTAGGGCAGGGATGGAAAACCTAAATGGATCAGTGCAATCTTGCTAAAGTGAGACAACAAAGATCGAAGTTCAGCTAGAGTTTGCAAGGCAGTGTACCAGAGAAGAGAAAAACACAGAACACTTCAGATATTTTCAGAGATCCTCTTAAGTCTTCATCTAGTACTAACATACATGTTTTTTGAGATGAAACTACCCAAGGCAAGAAGAGAAAATCAATGGAAACAATTCCTGGAACTCACACAGGACTGAGAATTCCTTATATCCTCACCAGCCAGAGAGGAAATACATCATACTACTACAGGGCATCAGGGAGAGTTGTCAGAAGAGTATCATCTTAGGAATAGGAATAAAGTAGTCCTAGAGTAATGACTGCCCTGGACCCATCCCAACAAAGCTTAAAAACAAGATTTGAAAGGATGAAACTGATTCCAACTAAGTTAACTATGTGTCAGAACAAAGTCCACTACAATTTAAAAGAACAAACAAAACTCAATAACCAACAACCTAAAATTCACAATCTTCAATATCCAATCAAAATTATCAGGCATGCAAAAAAGTAGGAAAATATGACACAAAATAGAAGGAGAATCTATCAAAAAAGAAAGACTCAGGAATGACAAAGGTAGTGTGATTAATAGAAAATGTGAGAACAGCTAAAATAAATATACTCCATATGCTCAAGAGGGTAGAGGTGAACATTAAAATGGTGAGGAGAGTAATGGAAAATAGAAAAAAAAATAACCAATTAAAATTGAAGATGAAAGACACAATAACTGAAATGAAAGATATGTTGGATGGGATTAAGAACATATTTGGCATTGTAATAAAAAGGATCAAAGAACTGGAAGATATAATAAAAACTATTTAAAGTGAACTTGAGAGAAAAAAAAGACTAAATAAAAAAAAATGAAGAGCACATCAGTGACCTTAAGTATTCCACCATACATTCTGGGGAGTATTTTTTGTTTTGATACCTACATTATTTTGATATTATTATCATACTGGACACCTAGAAAATGAAGGGACAGAAAAAGTACATGGGAATTTGGTATTTTATGCATGATTGTTCTGTAAACATACTTCTTTAGTTAAAAAAAAAAAAATCCAGGGAGAAAAATAACAGCATAGTGGACTGAAGAAAGGAAATACAACAGACTTCTCAGAAACTATAAAACCAGGAAACAATGGAGTGACATCTTTAAGGTACTGACAAAAACAAAACAAACAAAAAACCCACAAACTGTCATCCTATAATTCTATACCTAGTGAAAAATGTCTTTCAAAATGAAGATGAAATAAAGACTCTTTCAGATAAACAAAAGCTGAGAGAATTCTTTGCCAGGAGATCCATATTATAAAAATTAAAACAGAAGAAAAATTATACTAGATGGACATTTGGATCTATACAAATAGAGTGCCAGAAATAGTAAATAGGCAGATATTTAGAGAAGATATCTTATCATTTTTAAATTTTTAAAAAAGATTTTGACTTTACAGCATACACAATAATGACATAGCATATGTAGAAGGAAAATGGATTGCAACAATGACACAAAGGAAGGGAAAAAGTAAATAGAAAACATAGTTGTCAGGTTCACATATTATATGTGACATGGTATATTTATTTGATGGTAGCCTTGGATAGGTTAAATTTATATATCATAAACCTGAATCAACCACTAAAAAATTAAATACAGAGGTATAACTAATAAGTCATCAGAAAAGACAAAATGGAATCATAAAAATACTCAATCCAAAAGATAATAGGGAAAGAGAAAAAGAAAGAACAAAGCATAGTGGACAAATATAAAAAACATAAATATTGGCAGTCTTAAACCAAACAGTATAGATAATTACATTAAATGCAAATGGCCTAAATACTCTAATAAAAGGTTGATATTCCAATTAAAAACCAGATTGTCATCATCTTTATTCTAGAGACTACATGCCTTACTTAGTTTTCCAATAACTAGGCATAAATATCATATTGCACCTTTTCTATTTTCAAAATACATTAGCAATTCTTAAACTAAGAATGTCTTAACCATTACTGTACATCTAGATTAACAACACTGTCACTTGACTAAAATGGACGATGTTCTTTATCTTGCCAACAGACACACATGCATCTTTCCATTCCTTTTCCTAAAAACTTTTCTAAAGGTCTGCGAGGGTCCATAACTTTAATGCTTATACTAATGTTTTAAGTGCATCTAAATGCTAAAAAAGATGGTGCAATGTTGAACTACACAGCCTTTCAGGAATTTTTAAATTGACGGTTGCAAAACTGCAGAGTGTTTTTACACTGGTATTTTCATAATGCTTTGTTTTGCTTTTGGGACCTATTAAATCATTGAATAATAAAAAAAAAAATGGTGCACAAGTTTCAAAGAAGAATCAGATGCATGAATTTTCTAGCTTTTTTACATTTTCTGGAATCAAAAGGACCTTAGGGTAGTAAAAATGGTGAGTTTTCAGAAAGTAATGGTACTGTTATTGGTAATCTATCATGGCTGTCAAGGTGTGTTACCTATTTCTTTACAAAATTAAGTAGTATTGATACTTACATAGAAATTGCCTTGGCCATTCAATTTTACCTTCTGAAAAAATCAGGCAAAAGAATCAAACACTACTCTCCAATATGCCCACACTATAAAATCTTAGCTGTAAATAAAATAAAAACAACTTAAGCGATTAATATTTGAGCTTCATCAGGACAAGGAAGATTTTCCATAAACAGTTATCAATATATGCTTGATATGTGACTGAATTTTCACACTACATCTGTGCATTTCTTAAGTTAAAAAATTTATACAAAAATATAAATATGACTGAAATGGCTAAGAGAGGCTTATGTCAACCCAGTATTTTGGTTATTTCTCACCTCATTCTGTAAAATTTCTTCTCGAACTTGAGAAACAACAAGAGACTCTTGTTTACCTTGCAGTTCATTAATTTGATTTTGGAAATGTTTTATAAGTACCTAGAAAATTATTAGAAATACTGAATTAACAAAACTTCCTTGACCATTATTTGAAGAACATAAATATGAACATATTGAAATATATTGAAAAAACATATTGAAAAATTAACTCATGGCTCTTATTTGTACTAAAAAGAAAAAAAGAAAGAATACTGACATTATAAAATTATCCAAGGTTAACAGAAATAATTGCCAAGGGAGGAAGTTCATTGAAGGGGTTATTTTAGGTTTCTTCAATATTTAAAAAATCAAATATCAAACATATTATAAATTCATGGTTATTTGAAACTACTTGGCTTCTTCACATTTCCTTCTTTCTGAAGGCTTGGAAAATATCTCTTAAAATCAATCTGTACAAAGTTTAAACATTTTGAATAAGGTGGCCAATATCATCTTTGTACTTTGTGATTGAGAAGGGTAACAGTTTATATTAAAGAGCTACTGACTAAAAATATGTATGTTAATCATGTTGTTTAGGAAGATAATTGAAGCCTACTGACATTTGTGAAATACACATTAATCTCATACGTTTACATGAAGAAACAGAAATATGTGAACAAACACTTCCATCAGGAAAGATCAAGTATTTGATTCCTGGCCTATGCACCACAACCCCACCTGCCACCCCCCTAAGAAACAAAGGACGAAAAAAAAATAAGATGGGAAAAATTCACCTCTTATTTCTGGTGCTTCCCTTTTTTAATGCTCAGACTACTCTGACTGGTATTATGATACTACTTTTCCTACCTCTCCCAGTTTGCTCCTTACTATGAAATAACATGATTATAATGCTTACACTGCCCACTAACACCCCATTCCCATGGGGGAAAGCAATTAGGGAGTTTATCTGCAAGGCTGAATGAATGGTTACTTTTAAAAAGCATTTTAAATCCTTTTTCACTGAGGTATATGGGCGAAGTTCTTACTTTGTTCATTTGTTTTTGTCCAACTTTTTATTTTGCAAAGAATAGTAAAATAAACATATAAACTATACCTAAATTCAATAATCATTAAAGTTTCTTTCTCTCCATTTACACATTTGTATGTATGTATATTTGTATGTGTGTATGTTTGCACGTGTGTGTGTCTGTATATATTTTTTCTAAGGTTAAACTGACCTTGTAACATTTCACCTCTAAATACTTCAATATGCATCTCCTTATAATAAGGACATTTTCTTACAAAACCACATCATTATCACACCTCAGAAAATTAACAATCATGCTATCTAATACCCAGTCTATCTTCAAATTTCCCCAACTGAGGGGTTTATTATTTTTTTTTTTTTTTGGGTGCATGGTCCGGGAACTGAACCCAGGGGTTTATTTTTAATTGAGATGCTTCTAAATAATTACAGATGGGGGAGGTTGTGGTGAGATAATTTTCTCAAATTTTTCTCCCTTGGCTCATTTTAAAAAACTTAAACCTACAGAAATGCTAAAGAGTACAATGAACATTCATATACTCTTAGACATTATTCACTAACAGTAACATTTTTCCATATTTGTTTTCTTTTTCTATTTGCTTTCTTTTCTTGGCTACACCATTTGAAAGTAAGTTGCAGATAAATGTTCTAATTTAATGCTGTGTTTTTAACCTACTAATGCCAAAGACGATGGGTCACAAAGTAAGTGTTCATAGATTTTCCGAGTAGATACATATATTATTCAATAAGGAAGACACTTATTTCAGGAAATGCTAATGAATTGTCAGAATTCTTAGAAACCGCCTGTCTCTAAGATTACAGCAGAAAAGTTAAATATATGGTATACTCTTCTATAAAAAAATCAAGCCAATAATAACTTCCCACTTCTATCATCAACCTGAAAAACTGAAATTAAAATATTTCCACATTAAAAAATGTTCTGTAACAGTCTTTAAATAAAAAAAATCACATAGTTTAAAGTCAAAGAAAGATCAAAACAGGTTCTATCATCTACCTCTTGAGTTGCTATTTTACGATTTAGTTCAGCTACTTTGGAAGAAGAATTTTCTATTGCATTTTGGCAAAGGAGTTTCTCTACTTCTCTCTGATGAGATGATTTGAGGGATGCAATATGTGCTGCAGTGTCTTCCTTGATCCTATAGAGCAAATAAAAGAAAACCACACAGTGTCTCTTCAACTTTTAACTCAGAATTATTAAAAAAAACAGTGTGAGAAGCATGAAAATTAATGCAGCAAACAATATTTGCACTGTGCTAAGTGCTTATACTTGATTACATATGAATTCTTATAACCACTCACAAGCTCACTATAATGTGCTAACATAAGTTTACTAATGGCAAATGTGAGTGACCTATCCAGGATCCCAGATTAGAAATTTGCAGAGCCAGAATTCAAGCCTATCAGAGTTGGGCCTTAAAGTTCACTCTATCTCTTTGCCTTGGGGCTGTACTTTCTCACAGAAGAAAAAGTGCTGAAGGTTGTATTTGGATTTAAAGCAAAACACCTGACATTTAATATTTTAAGATAAATACATATTTTTCATCCAGATTCTTATTTGGATAATCAGAGTTGTTGCCTTGAGATCCTTCAATGTTTTATCACTAGGCATCATTCATCACTTTCTGGCTAGCTGCATGTTGGAAGAATAAAATGATCTTTAAGACAGCTTAATTATTCTTGGAACACAAGGATAATCAGCCCCAAATAATTTGGGCCTCAAGTGTGAGAAACTATTCACCTGTCTCTGTGGCAAAATTTTATGTTTTCATAAGAACAGATGAAGAGATCAATGAACTAGAACTAAGAGTTCAGAAATAAACTGACACATCTATAGTCAATTCATTTTTGACAAGGGTATCAAATCTACTTAATAGGGAAAGAATAATCTCTTCAAGAGTGCAGGGACAGCTGGTATCCAAAAGAATGATACCTTGTGCCATATTGAAAAATTAACTCAAAAGGCATCAATGACCTAACTGTAAGAGCTAACAATCATAATCTCTTAGAACAAAACACATAAAAATTCTTGGGGCCTTGCATTAGGCAACAGATTCTTAAATATGACACCAAAAGCATGAGCAACAAAGAAAAATCAGATAAACTGAACTTCATCAAAATTTAAAAACTTCTATTCATCAAAGGACATTATCAAGAAAGTGAAAAATGCGAATAAATGGGAAAAAAAAGAGTTGCAAATCACATAATTAATAAGGGTATAGTATCCAGAATACATAAGGAACACTTACAATTCAACAACAAAGAGATTAAGAACCCAATTAAAAATATGGGCGAAAGACTTGAATAGATATTTCTTAAAAGACATACATATGGCTAATAAGGACATGAGGATTTTCAACATCATTAGCCCTTAGGGAAATGCAAATCAAACTACATGAGATGTCACTTGACATCCATGAGGATGGTTATTATTAAAAAAGAAAAAAATGGAAAATAAGTGTTGGAAATGATGTGGAGAAATAAGAGTCCTCGTACATTGTTGGTGGTAATGGAAGATGTTACAACTGCTGTGGAAAAGTTTGGTGGTTTCTCAGAAAGTTAAATATAGAATTCACATGACCTAGCAATTCCACTTCTAGGGATTTACCCCAAAAAACTGAAAACAGGGACTCAAGCAGGTATTTGTACATTAATGTTTATAGTGACATTATTCACATTAGTCAAAAGATGGAAGTAACCCAGATATCCATTAACAGAAATGGATAAGTAAAATGTGAGATATATATACATACACAGCCATAAAAATAAATGAAGTTCTGGTATATGTAACAAAATAGGTGAACCCTGAAGATATAATATTGGGTGAAATAAGCCATGCATGATGTTTGGGGTAAAGAAAAAGTTTTGTTAATAGATGGTGGTAATGCTAGTACAATACTGGGAATGTAATTAATTTTACTGTATTGTACAGATGAGAGTGGTTAGAATGGGAAATTCTGTATTGTATATATGCCACTGCAATAATGAAATTTTAAAAATTATGTTCAGGGACAGTTTAATAAATGGTAAAGTTATGACTAAAGAGTTGACACATTTTTTAATAGATAAACCTTTTCTCTCTTACTGGAAGAACTGTTAAAAATGGCATTTTACTCAAAATAGTAAATCATTGTTGATATATATTAATAGGCAATTTCTAAACTATAAACAAATCTGTTAGCTATTTACTTGGCTATATGACTATTTCTTCATGGAAACAATGTGATTAGGTCCCAAGAAAATCCTAAAACCTAAAGCACTCATGACATAACTGAACCACTGCATAAAACAGTCTGAATCTGGGACGAGGAAAGTTTATTCCTTGCTTCTCAAGGTTCAGAGCTATGTGGAAAACCTATTAACAATAATAGGTTTAATAATAAATTAAAATTTATTAACAATAACAAGGTTTCAATTGGGAAGCAATCTGGTTGCCATGATGAACCAATCCTGACAAGAATCCCAGTCAATAAGAATGTTTTAGGTACTTCCTATCCACATGCTGCTCTTACAACACATGTGATTTCTTTTGCTGGGAAGGCAAAAGAAGTATAATTGTACACAATTTCTCAAGGAGCTACAAGGCAGTGTATGACTCAGGCTTACTTGGAAAACATTAGTTCTATAGGAACTGGAGGTGGGAGTAAGCAATTTCCTGGGAGACTCCAGGAAATGTGTTGTGGAGGAGGTAGAACTTGAAACACAAGTGAGTAAAAGGTAGCGAGGAAATGCGGCATGCTAGGTATACAGAGTAGTTTAGAATGATGACTCAAGTACAGAAATTTAGTCCTGATACTGTAAGGAAGCTAGGAGTCAGTGGAGGCAGAGTGAAAAAGGAGTACTTATGGAATACTAAGCAAGATGACTGTGGGTGGGGGAGAGGAGGTAGCAGCTAAAGTCTGGAAAATTAGCGTGGGAAAATTATGTAGTAAACCAAGTAGGTGGCACTGGTTTACAGGAGCAAGGAAAAAAGCAAAAGAGAACCATTTATAAGGAAGCACCCCTGGGCTATAAACCTAAGAAATAAAGGATGTAAAGCAGGGTCTGCCAAAGGAAAATTATGGCCAAAGAGAGGGATGGGGAAATAAGGAAAGGGAGCTAGCATATGGTAAAACAGAGAAAATTTGAGGTACTTTTGGTTCCAAGAGGTGCAATCCAATCAATAACTTGAAGGTCCAACATGTGAGCTCAGAGAAGCTTTGCAAAGTAAATCTGGAGTCATGATCACAGAAGCCATAAGAGCAGATGAGTTATTCCAATCGAGAAGGAATAGAGAATAAGAGAAAGCCAAAATCTGACAGAATACTTCTAACAGGTAGAGGACTGTAGCTGAAACAGCTCAGCAATGTAATGCAAGTTCTCAAAATTTGGTTATGAATTCAGCTCAAAGTCAAACTAATTATCCAGAGAGCCATGTCTTATAATTTTTCTATTTCTCTCTTTTTAAGTCCCCATATTTTTATAAATAATTTAACATTTTACCTCTTCATGGAATTTTCAAATTGGTTCAAGGCTGCTTCAGATTTCACCTTCAGCTCATTCCTTTCCAAAATTAATCTCTCCAACTCACTTTTCAATCTGAAGTTTTCTTGTAAAACCTCTGAAATATGGGAATCAGTAAAAATATGCGGTTGGTAAAGTTTACCATGCAGAATTCTAGGGAAGGAGTTAGGATTTTCTTTACCTGTGTGTAAAACACCTTTCTTCGCTTTCTTGGCAGATGCTTCTTCTCTACCTCTAGAGCTCTGTTTAGACAGCATCATTCTTCTCTCTTTTTGAAGCCTCTCCACAGTTTTCGAAAGGTCCTGTATTTCTCTCCCTTTTGCAGCCAGTTCCTCATTGAGTCTTACCAGTTTAGCTTTAGCATGAGCCTGTTCTACCTGGAATTCTATAGACTGGAAATCTTTATCATCTTTATCATTTTTCTTGAGTTCCAATTCAGCATTCTGTTGTTTAAGGACATCTATTTCAGCTTCAAGGTTTCTTACAGTGATCTGATGGGCTTCCTTAAGGTCGTCGAGTTCCTTCTCTAGGGCTTTAACCCTGGAGGAGTGATCGGGTGGGTTCTGGGCTGCTTCCTTCAATTTGTAGGCAAGTAGCTGCTCTTGCTCCTCTAGCCTCAGCTCATACTGAATCTGAAAAAAAGAATCCACTGCTAAACATTTCATGAAATAGTTACTGAATCCCTGCATTCTATAAGACCCTATCAACTCCTTCATTCAGGCATTCATTACACATTCAGATGCTGCCAACTCTACATTCCTTGGGTCAGTCAAATGTATTGAATACCTACTCTTTGAAGGACATAACTTTACATATGTTATATAATTTCCAAAATATTAAAGTACATGTTCTCATACACCCCAAAACTTATTTTAAACCTCACAATAAAGCTCATTAGTATGCTTGAGAACGTACTTGAAAGGAAAGACAGGCTTAGCCATTGCACAGGCCATTAGTCATCCTAAGAGCAACAAGAAGTTACTGAAGGGTGTGATGTGTACAAGTGTGTATATGTGTGATTTTGGCTGTCATGTTAGGAGTTGATTAGAGGATGGGCAAAGAGGTGTGTAGACTACTTAGGTTACTATAGTAATTCAGGTCAGGCATTTAACATTAAATGATGATAGTATAGTGATGTGGTGATGAAAAGAACTGAGGGGCTGAAAGTAATTCAGGAGTAAAAGTGACAATTGGCTTTGAGTCAGTTATTATTATCTTATACGTATGAGGAAAATGAGGCTCAGAGAGCTTAACTGTAATGATGGAACTGGGCTCAGAATGAAGTTCAGTTTGGTTCTAAAGCCTGTGCGTTTTGCAATTATGCTATAGTCTCCCATATATAGGTTTGGTCAAAGTAGAGGGTGAGTGTACAGGAAGGGGCAAGATGAACTTGATGAACATTTGGGGTGAATGTTTAGGGGAATGGAAGATGGAACTGATCAGGAACATGCAACAGGCTTGCTAAATAGTACTGAGAGAATTCATGAGATTGAACATTGATACCTGTGGCAGCCCCATCTTCAGAAACACAGTGCAGTGTGAGTAGAGGACTGGAGAAGCAGATGGATGGATTGGGGCAGAAGGGTGGTAGAAAACTGGCTGGTTAAAACAGTACACCTTAGAGTATAGGTAGTAGGAGAAATGAACTGGATAGGCACTGAGAGATTTGAAAGGAGGTTAAAGGAAAGCCAACCTCCATGATTGACCTTACCTACAGGTCAATTGTATTTCTGGGTTTTCAACCTTCTATCGTTTCTGAAATCTATGGTTTTTTCATTTGTTGCTTCTCTTAGGATAGAAATCTGTGAGGAATGGGATCAGCTTCCTAGTAGCACTGTGGCAAAGGATTTGGGGCCAGAGGCCTTGGGTCTGAGGTCTCACTCTGCCACTAACCAGCACTGGAACCTTAGGCAAGACAGTTACACAGTTTACCCAGATCCCTTTTGTGTAAAACAGGGTTAATTATCTTACTTCTCACAGGTGAACATGAAGATTAATCAGGATGAACTAGATGAATTTGAAAGCATCTAGCATGGATTACTGACAGAAAATGTGTGGTAACAAATTTTTAAAAAGTAAACTAAATATCATGCCTTGTTTCATAAACCTGGTATGTTCTTACATTTCCTGATTCATTCCTGTTTGATGAGGGAGTGTAAAACTCACAAAGTAAAAAATTTCCTGCAACTGTTGCTCTGCCTCCTGGCTTACCCCCAAAAACATATACTTCTGTCTTATTTCCATACCCACTTTTAGGTAAATTTCAGTGAAAATATTTTTCAGTCAAAGTAATATATACTTTTCATTTCATACTGAATATATATCAGGGTTTCTACTTTGTCTTTTAATGACAATTTCCACTATTTCTAATTTCACTGAGAGGACTTATGAATGTAATTATTCTGTATGTGAAATAAAAAGCTGCTGAAGGAAGGCACAAAGTTAGGATAGATCCAGGTTTCCTTGTATTGATTGATACCAGTGGTAAAGGGTTTTGTGACCTTTTTTTTGTATGCTGTATGGCGGGGTCACATTTCATTATTTTCCATGTGAGTATCCCATTACTGTAGCACCATTTGTTGAATTTTGTTTGTTTCACATTTTTTCCTCTTTTTGGGAATTGAACCTGGGTCTTCGATATGGCAGGTGAAAATTCTACCACTGAACTACTCTTGCACCCCCAAGGTTTTGTGACCTTCTGTGGGAAAAGATGTATAGGGCTATTTCTTAAAATTAGATCTTAGGCTTCCCTACCCCCAATTTAAATTTTGTAGTTAATCTCTGAGCACACTCTCCACAGACACCTTGAACTGACCTTCATCTTCTGAAACTGTTGTTCCATGGTGCGAAGGCTTTTTTTTGCTTCTTCATCTTTGCCCTCCAGATCAGCTTCTAGCTTTTTTATCCTTTTCTCCATAAATTCCACTGTATTTCTATCCACTGTATCACCTGCTGCTGAGGCAGCCAATATTAAAGCAGGTATAGAATTGGGATATCTTCTCTTTAGAATTCCTTCCATTTCCTTAACCTATAAAGATATTTTTGTACTTACATAAGGTCTCAAAGATAAGTAAAATCAGATGGTTTAATGTATAAATGTAGCTTGTTCTAGCAATCACATCTAGACTACCTATTTATTTTTATTAGTGCAGTTGCAGGTCTGCAGAAAAAAATACGCAGATAGTGCAGAGCTCCTATATACCAGCCTTTCATGTGCACAGATCATATATATGTAAATAGATGTTTAAATCATTTCTCCAGACTGAATCTAATGCATAGAAGCACAATTAATTTCAAAATTTTACATCACTAGATTATCTGATTAAAAAATGTTACAATTCTGTCTGACTAACTGCTGGTTAACTTACTGAATTCTCCTGCATTTATCTGAAAGAAATCTTGGGACTTTCTATCATATTAGTAACAACCAGTCTTTATGAGTACAAGACCCTTTTCCCTCCCTTTTTACCCACGGACTCCCCCATATGATAATCGAAAAATTATTTATAGGCATAATAATCTGGAATTTTTTTTCGTACTAAACAGCTTTCTAAATACTGCCTGCAACAATCTCCACTCCTACTTCCCCCACTGCCATCCAAATGAAGTTGTACTCTCTCTCTCTCTACTTTTTTTTTTTGCATGGGCAGCCACCAGGAATCAAACGAGGGTCTCCGACATGGCAGGTGAGAATTCTGCCTGCTGAGCCACCATGGCCAGCCCTTAATCTATTTTTAATGACCTCTTTAGCATGGAGAATGTCTTCAAGGTAATTTTGCTTTTTAATAATAGTTTTTGGTCAATGACACCTGTGTGACTGCTATACAAAGTAAATGTTTTTTTTTAATTTTTATTGGAAATTAAGTATGAAATACGTTTTTAATAAAAAGCATGAATGAATGTACGTATTCTGAAATTTTCACTATAACATGCATTTTATTACCACCATTTTCACTTATGTTCTATTTAGAAAAGATATTATTTTATTCTATAATTAATATGTTAATAGAGAATATGGCTCCAATATGACTATGAATATATCAGGATATACTTGGAATTATAAAATATGTATCAGTTAAGGTTTCAAGTTAATTAGGATTGAAATGCTCATGGAAACAGAATTAATATGATCCGGAATGTACATGCAGCAAACCAATTATACAAAATACTATCAAATAATAAATAATATTTTAGAAAGATATAATCTATGATGATAAACCAATAATAAATGTCTAATGAAACAATAAAAGGAGACTACTTTTACAAAATATTAAAATTCCAATCAATATGTACTACTGTTCCAAGTTCATTTCTCTTAAAATAATGTCATCTAATGGGAGAAGTAATTCTATGGTCTTTTCTTCTCTAACTGTTCTGGATGACCCATCCTAATTGGCTAATCTAAATCTTAAACACTGAAGGAAAACCAAGCAAGTCCGGACTATCCTAATCTCAGAATATTTCTAGTTCTTTAAACCACCCTTGTCTTGTTACTTCCCTGGCCACTGAACCAAACTACCAAATCATACCTTTTAATACAAGAACAGGTCTTCTAAAAGCAACAAAGTTATTTTTTGCTCAGTTTTCAATCTTTTCATAAAACTAGGATAAAATTCAGCTCAGTGATGACCTCATAGTTGTGGGTTTGTGATGGAATAAAGCAGTATTTTAAGTGTCATGTCAAAATCATGCTCCCTTATGAACAGGGTTGGAAAGTGCTACTTTGTTTTAATATTTAGCTAGGAATATAGTTCTGTTACAGAAAGTTTTAAAAATAGAAGGAAAATATTATAATTCTCTTCTTCCAAAAAACTACTTCAATGAAAAATCTTTATTCTAACAAGCTTCATGATATGATTTTAGAAAAAGGTCTTCCAGCTACAGTAGCCATGAAATGAGTATTTCTATGTCTAAACAGTTGAGCAAGAACTTAAGATTCCGGCCAGCTCTCTGGGGAATCTGAACGTTCTGTTCTATCTATTTGGAACACTTACCAAGCATTTCTCACATTTTCCCAACTTAAGGATCTCCTTTTCCTACTCCTCTCACCTAACTTTGGTCAGGAGGAGAAATCCTGGCTTCCTCTTCCTAGATGTCAGAGCTAGGATGCAAAGCAACCTTTCTTTAATGGGTCTAACATCTTATAAATAAGGCATATTAGTCTAAAAATTTTTTATGAATAAAGCCATAAACTATATAAAATGATCCTGTTTACTACTTTTATCAATTTTTTTTTCTTTTCTTTATTTTTTTGAATGGGCAGGCACCTGGCATGCAGGCAAGAATTCTGCCATTGAGCCACCGTTGCAGTGCCCTATCAATTTTCTTTTAAATATTACTCATTCCATACATTTAAAGTAGGGCAGTTATATAATACATAAATGAATAAAAACAAAAATATCCAGGTTGACTACATCTTGTGGGAACTCCTAAAATACACTGTATATAAAATACCTCAGTGAAAAACTACCCTCAACACATACTTGTCGTTCCAGATCCTGAATTTTTTTGGCTTCGAGTGCTTTATCTTTTAAACGTGTCTTCTGCTGAATAGATGGATTTCCAGATTCGGTTTTTAGTTTCTCAATCTGTCAATGAAGAAAACATGTTATAAAGCATATATAAAGCATACCAGAATAGCATCTAGAAGGAGCATAATGCTCATTCATTCATTCCTATGTAAACATTTTTTGAGCTCCTAGGTTCCAAGCACTGTGCTAGAGATACAGTGGACAAACAAGACCAGCTAGGTCCCTGTTCCTTAGTGCTTTTGCTCTAGTGGAGGAAGACAGCTGATAAACTACTAAATAAAGTAAATACACACAAAAAACTTCAGAGAGTGACAAGTGCTATGAACTAAATTAGAGTGAAGGAGTGGCAAGAAATAGGAGGGGGTACTGGCAACTACATTAGATCAAGTGGTCAGGGAAAGCCTATATGGGAAGTTGAAATTTGAGCTGAGAGTTGTACGAGAAGAAGGAATGAGACTTGAGAACATTTGAGGCAGTGTCTTAGGCCAAGGGAACAAGTGGAACAAGGCTGCATGTTAAAAAATTAGAGGGAAGGGGAGTGACATAGGCAGGGTTAGGACTTGGCAAGTCATGATAATGAGCTTAGATTTATTCAAAGAAGATTATACACCTTAAAGCAAAATGGAACCCAAACCAAAGCCAAAGCCAGTTATTTTAATTAACTGTGTTAAAATACTGATACAATGATACTTACAAGGCTTTGTAGAACTGATTATTGAGGAAAATAAGGTTTATCTACAGAAATAAATTATAAAATGATCTATTAACCTCCAGTCTAAGCTTCTCGATTTCTTCATTTGCTTCTTTAAGTCGAATTGCATCTTTATCCAGAAGTTCTTGATTTTCAGCATACCATTGCAACCTTTTTTGTAGATGCATGATTTCTTGTTTATGTGATTCTTTTAAAATTTTTATTTCATATAATTTTTCACCTACAAGATAAAGAAATTCAGTGACTTGATAATTTTTCAAAATATGGAAATAAAATGATAAAATTTTAAATGAAAACTCATATTTAATGAAAGTAAGATAAGAAGCATAAAACAGCTGATGTACAATGGAATGACTAGTCTAAACTATTTAGTAAAGAGCAATGAGAGATTGTGTTCATAATCTAAATCTTCAAACTCATAGCAAAATTGGCTCTGAAGAAATTTTTGATAAATCAATTGTTCTCTGACTTTCATTATAAAAATGGTTTCCATTGGAAAATAAACGTTGGATTTGAGAGATCATAAAAATAAAAATGAAAATAAGTATAATTAGATTAAAAGTAAAAACAGCAAACAAAAAGTGAGGATTTACCATGCATTATTTTATTTAACACAACAAATGTATAATAGGTACTAATATTATTATTTAAAGGTGAGGAAAATAAATATAATTTTGTTACGAACAGGTAAGCATGGATTTCATTGTACATAACTTACAATGATGCTCACTATGCTGTAGAGGTACAATCCTCGCTCTGGCAAACAAGGACTTCCTGATCTACCTTTCTAGTCCCAATTTCCACCATCCTAGCTCCAGTCCACAAGTGCACTCAACAAACTGCTCATGGGACACACTTGAGCATCCCCCTTCCATTCCTTCACTGTCAAGCTTCACTGTCAAATCTCTGTCAAGCTTCACTGTCAAATCTCCCTGAAAATGTAGCGCTCCTTTCTCCTCTCATGTTTATTTGTAATTTTTTTTATATATTAAAGTTATCTTCATTCTTGCTTTACTCCCCTTTGTTTTTTCCCAGTGGGGACCATGCCATATTTATCTTTGTGTTCTCTACAAAACAAAGTGGTTACAACCTTTTAGGCTCAGGGATACAAAAGACATTCTTGGCCCCAAGGAAGGTCACAGTCTAGCTGGAAAGACAGCCATATAAACTACTAAATATGAATGTTGATTAATTCAAAATAATCCTTAATTTTCTTTGAGCTTGTGATTAAACCCGTTAAAACCAATTAAATGCACACACCTGTTAGTAACTTTTTTTATGTTTTTAAGATTACAATATAATTCAAATAATTATGTTTTGACTATACTAGTCAATTTCTACCACTTAAATTCTTAGAACAGCTAGTGAGCATAAGGGTAAATAATTTCAGTTCAGTATTTTACCTGCAGCATAAGCAATCTGATCTTTGGCATTGTCTCTCTCCTTCTTCATTTTTTCCAAGTCTACTTCAAGGGCTTGTTTGTCTTGTTTCAATCTTTTTACGTCTTCCAGTAAACAGTTCTTCTCTTTCTTGATATTCAAAGAAACACAAAAGCAAATTATTTCCAAGAACAATAAATTGTGGTACAGTTTCTCCCTCAACCAACCTATTATAAATATTGCTGCTAAATACTCTTCCTCAATCTTGGCCCTGATTTTAGAACCATGCCTCCCCATCCCTAGAAACTTGAATAATGCCCCATAGCTGATGAAAAGAGGGTATAATCTTCTTACTCAGCCCAGCATAAAGGCCTTCCAATTAATTATTCCAACTTATTTTCCTATGTGCTAGCCAAGATTTACTACATCTCTTGCCTAGATTACTTCAATAACCTCTAACTGGTCTGCTTCTTCCTCCTCCAGAACTCTCAGTCTATTCTCCTCATAATAGCCAGAGGAATTGTTTTAAAAAAGTCAGTAAATATCACTGTATCCAACACTGATTGCTTTCCATCTCTCTCAGAATAGCACCCAAAGTCCTTACCATGATCTTCAGCGTCTTAGAACCTGGCCCTTCCCCACCCCTCTGACTGCATCTACAATGTACATTCCCCTCAGCCCCATTCTAGTCACAGAACTCCTTGCTGTTCTTTGAACATGCCAAGCACACCCCTGCCATTCTGGCCCCCAGGCACATTGTTTCATTTTCTTCTCCGAACACTCCTCACCAACTGACATTATATAGTTATGTGAAAACAGGGACTTTATTTTGTTAACCGAATGCATTAAAAATGCTTGGCATGTTAAAAAAAATATGTTAAATAAATGAATTCTCAATATGTCCTAAACTCTATACTACTCTCAATACCCATTCCTCTGCTTGACAAAATCATATCCTTCAAAATTTACTTCAAATGAGGCTATCCATGATTATTTCCTTCTTGGTGCTAAAAACTTTTGCTATACATTCAAGTATAGCATTTACTACCTTATATTTCATATGACATTGATTTGTTTGCATGCCTCTTCTCTTTATTAGCCAAAAGGTTCTATGGGGACAAAGACTGTGATCAATCACTACCTGTTTACTTTATGGTACTCAATGCGCAGCAGGTACGCAATAAATGTATATTGAGAATTGAACTCCTAACTGCTGAAGAGACTCTTGGATGCACAGCAGTATACTTGGCACGGTTAGTTTCAAAATTAAACAAATTCTTATGAATTCTCTATTATACCACCTTACAACTGAAAATTTAGTCTTAAAAAGAAAGTAATTCCAAGTTTACTTCTCAGAAACCTATAACTTCCACAGTTTCGAGGCCAGGTAAGTTCTGAAACCCAGCGAGGCCAGCCTCTCCAAGAGCATCAACTAATTCCATCCCTCATCCTGTATTGTTGAGACGCCTTTTCAACATGAAAAAGTTAGAATAGGCATAGCCCAAAGTCCCCTACAGATTGGGAGAAGGTTTAAAGGAGAAGGAGGGGCTAAAACAGAATGATAAGATTTAACAAATGAGTATGACTGCTGAATCACTATATTGATACTTTTTTTAGTCTCCTGTGTTTGGAGCAGCTAGAGGAAAAACCTGAAATTGTAGAACAGTAACCCATACCAAACTTTGAAATCTGTCCTATAACTACTTGCTAAAATGTACTTTGAAAATTATTGTTTTTTTTTTTTGTGAGTATGTATGTTATACTTCACAATAAAAAAATCTTTTTAAAAAAGTAAGTAATTCTACTCATAGAGTATTATATAATCTTTGCTTCTGGCTGCACTGCAGATTTAACTGCCTAATTTCATTGTTTAACGTTCCGCAGGATCTTTTACAGCTCTCTTTTCAAGAGAGCCCTGAGTTCCTTCAAGTTTTTTAATCTTAGACCTCTTCTGCAAATCTCTTGTCTAATTAGGTCAATCAATTTATAAATGCTCCCTAGCAGTGACTACTTCACAGAATTACAGAACTTTGGTATTCAAAGGAATTTTAAATATTTTAAGTACAACCATTGACCAATACTTAATGCCCACTCTCTGCTTGTATATTCTCCTGATACAGGTTTCCCACCTCCATGAAAGCCACTAAGCTTCATGTAATTCAATGGCCCCCAGGGTTTTTGGCTGGCAAGTACTTTTTCTCTTCTTGTAAGTTATTGTACATACATTCAGAGAGGGTTTCTGCCTGCCGTTTTGACTTTTATCATTTCCTACTCTCAGCCTTATTCAACCATTTCCGCCTCAGAGGCCTGTGCTCCAGGAGGGAAACCAGCCTATCCCTGTCTTAGGACTTTGCACTTGCTCTTTCCCCTGGCTAGAAAGCTTTATCTTTGCAGGCTGGCTTCTTCTTTTAGGCTCTCAACTTAAATATCACTTTCTCAGAAATAGCTTCTTGACCAAATTGTTATTGAATATTCTTTATTTCACCAAACTCCATCCCCATTATGGTCTTTCAAATTTTTCTTCAAAGTTCTTACCACTATCTGTGAATATTTCATTTGTTTACTTACATTTGTCTTCCCTACAAGAATATATATGTTCCTAGCAAGCAGGTTCACCTGCTATCTATCTTGCTTGCCTACTGCACACCCAGCACTTAGATAAGTGCCAGGCACATGGCAGATGCTCGATAAGGGCTGAAAGAACTGCAGTCAGCCCCATTTTCTTCCCCACCTGAGATACTAAAAGGCAAGGGCTTAGTGCCTTAGCTTTCATTTTTCCTACATACTTCATAAAGATCCACCTCATATTTTAAGAAAAAACTATTTGGTATTAATTTTAAGATACAAATTAGACTGCATATGAGTATTCTTGATATGAATATTATAATGTTATAGATTTATCCCAGTTTGATTAATTTTTGCTCTAAAACTACTTGAACTAAAACTACTAATGGGAATAAAAATGTGGGTACATTTACATTCCATTTTTCAGCATTGGCACAACTATGCAAATCCCCAGATAATATCTTAAGCTGACTTTCTCCCTTCTCTTTTTTCTGATTTCATTTAAGATTTTCCTGTGTTTGGTAGTTTCACCATGATAGCAGTGGATTTTTACTTATTTATCTAGCTCATGACTTACTGTGCTTCCTGAATTTGAGAACCCCTCTCTTATATCATTTCTAGAAAGTTCTTTTAGCATTTTATATATTTAAATATAAACTGGAACATCTCCTATTTCTTAGTATTTCTGATATTTTCCATTTCTCTATTTACATGTGTTTCACTCTTAGTAAGTTCTTCAGATCTACTTGTTTACTGATTTTTTCCTTAGCTGTGTAAGATAATCTGTTTAATTCTTCCATCAAATTTTTAATTTCCAGGATTATATTTCATTTCAAGAGAGCTATTTCTATTTCTTTGAATTTGCCTCATCTGTTCCTGATACTGCTTTTTCTTTTCTCATATTTTTTCTTATTTATTTTATATCTTTAATCATTTTAAGCCTACTTATTTTGTAGCCTCTATTCAATAATTCTATTGGGGCTCTAATCCTACTGGGCTAGTTTGAAAGTGTTATGTACACCAGTAAAACCAAGTCCTTTAATTCTGATTCAATATTCTATGGCAGAAATCGCTTGATTAGATTGTTTCCACGGAAACCGACCCACTCAATTGTGGGTGTGACCTTTTGATTAGATTATTTCCATGGAGATGTGGCATGCCCAATTGTAGGTGTGGCCCTTTGATTAGATGGAGATGGGACGCCACCCATTCAAGGTAGGTCATGATTAGTTTACTGGAGCCCTTTAAAAAGGGAGACATTTTGGAGAAAACACAACTGCTTCAGAACCAAAAGAGAGAGATATTTGGAGGTGCTTAGAGTACTGACAGAGCAAGCAGACACCTAGACATATGTTGAGAGATGCAGAGCCCAGCACACATTGCCATGTGCTTTTCCATGAGATGCCAAACAAGCCAGAACTTAGAACTGTGTCCCAGAGGAGCTAAGTGAAGGCCCACAGATGCTCAGAAAGGAAAACCATTGACATCAGAAGCTGGAAGCAACAGAACTGGGAACAAGGACCAGCAGATGTCAGCGATGTGCCTTCCCATGTGACAGACATTATCCTACCCTGAGTCAAGGTATCTTTCTCTGGGTGCCCTAGTACTGTAAACTTGTAACTTAATACATTTCCTTTTTCAAAGCTGTTCCATTTCTGGTATATTGCATTCTGGCAGCATTCAGCAAACCAAAACACCTACTGTTTGTTAAATGTTCCGAAGTCTTGCTTGAGGAAGCTTGTTTCTTTGGGTTTTATAATTTTGCATTATTGATAGGATTTTATCTGTGGGAATATTGTGTGAGCTGTTCAAGGTATATACCTTTAAGAGTTGTTTTGCATTTGTTCTAGATATATAGCATTGAATCAAGGTCACTGTTTATATTATTTTTCAGTTGGAGCATGACCAGCCCTTGCAATAGTGTCAGCTGAAATATTAAAACACAAACGAAGGCAGTAGGGGTGACATTTATATTGAACAACCAGCATAGCAAGGCATAAAGCAGAGGAGAATTTTTTCCTCTCCCTAACCAGAAACTAAGTTAAGATAAACAAGCTTTCTTTTTTTTAACATGGGCAGGCACCGGGAATCGAACCCGGGTCCTTGGGCATGGCAGGCAAGCATTCTTACCTGCTGAGCCACCGTGGCCCACCCAGTAAACAAGCTTTCTTGACATCTTGGACCTCAGGAAGGTGAGTGGATTTTTTTCTAGTCCACTGTCTTCTGAATGATGTGGCTCCTTAAAGTCCTGGTATCCTATCTCCATTTTGCTGTTAAAGCCCAAGCCCTAAAGTTATTGAACTGGTACTTGGAGATGCTTACCACTAGATTTGCATCCCCTCTTTATTTTTACCCCTAGTTTTCACTTGCTTTTTTAAAGGCTTGGCTATCCATTTACACGGCATTTGTTAAATGTTATCTGGTATATTTAAGTATTTTTGGTGGGAGTTTTCAAATTTTCTATTTGCCAAAAATACATGTCCAAATAACATTTTAAAAAGATCACTAATAAGAGAATGCAAATGAAGCTAATGTTATACTTGAAACCTTTACTATGTTTTTCCAAGCCTTCATAAAATAAGGCAATAATAACTTGTTTTAACTTGCTAATTTTGAGACCCATTGATATGGGGGGCCCAATCATCTATTCTTTCTTCCTTCCTTCTTCCTTTCTACTTACCTATCTAATCATTCTAAACCAACATACAAACATCCATAGGCACATCCACAGAAAGTTCCCTGAAAGATTCATACATAAGCTATATTTTATATTCTAGAAAATCATGTTATACATTTGTTATTAAGCTATGTTATGTCTAGATTTGTATGTAACCTAACTTTATTATTATAAAGTGGTATGCAATTGGAATTTTTCTCATTTACACAATTATTCAAACAGATGGGAAGTCCTTTTTACTTTAGTGCTTTAGTTCTTAATAGGCAGGTCATAGGGAGAAGTCACTGCCATTCCACAAAGGAGGTTTGGGAATGTGGCAGGGAAGTTTTGATTAACAATGACTGGGGGGTGCTATAAGCACATAGTTTCTAGGGACAGCAATGACATAAACATGCATTGCATAGGATAGTCTTGCATAAAAGGAAATCAATCTGCCCCAAATTCCAAACCGTCCTCCCTTGATAAATAATACCTTAGAAAACTCCAGGCCAAATTATTTATAACACAATTCAATTTAAAAAGGGAAAAAAATATGGAACACCTATTACATTTCACCTTTATGTTAGGGAGCTGGATACATTATCTGTCATCTACTGTTTCTGTCCTCTAGAAGTACATGGTTGATATATAAAGAGGATGTTATCTAAAATCAATATTACACAATTTCCTCTCTATTAAAGTCATATGCATACTAAATGCTAATCTTAAATTTCATCATTGTTTTAAATAGTGTGAAATTTAAAAATGGATCTTATTCCTAAATTTACAAAAAACAAGATTTCATACACACATTAGATTTTCTTTTTTTTTTTTTACATGGTCAGGCACTGGGAGTTGAATCCGGGTCTCCAGCATGGCAGGTGAGAACTCTGCCTGCTGAGCCACCATGGCCCGCCCCACACATGAGATTTTTATAATAATCTTTACTACCCCTAATAGTTAAAATCCATATTATGCAACTTACTTGTGCCATCCGGAGTTCTGCCAACAGTTCTGTAAAACTCCAGTTTCTATTGGGCTCCAAATCTTCAGCTACTTGAGACAGGAAACGACTTTTGTGCATCTGTTCTCTGATTTATTTTGAAAATAAAAAGGTTATTGTGTAAGGCATTCTGTTCAATACAAAATTTTCAATTCTTAAAAATTAAAAACTCTATCAGACACTGGAACTATGTGAGTCAATGAACATAAACTTTTATTTAATCTAAAGATTAGAATATTAAAGTACTAAAAGAGAAGTGTACTTCAAGGGAAATGTTTCTGTTTAATCTGAAAGAACTGAAATCGTAACAAAAGTAATGTGTGGGTTTGTTTCTAAGATATTAATATCCCAAATCTCAGAGAAAAAATATCAGTGTCCTAGAAAAATGTGCTCATTTTTTCTGTAGCATTTGTATACTCCTTGCTACATCTTTCTAGACCCTTTTCTGAGAAATATAATTTGCCAATTTTATGCATGGAAGCTAACAAATCAGAACAAACATAGTTTATCTGGATCTCAAAATGAATTTTTCTGTTTTTGCACAGTGGCATTATACACGGAGTTTAGGAACTCATATAAGATCATCTAAGCCTGATGGACTAACAAAACCATTCTTTCACTGTAAAAGTTCTCTTAGAGCTTCAGTTTTGGATCCTGGAATAGATCTTCCCTTTTAGTAGCCAGGCATATAATAGGTGATATTTAAAAATACTTTATTAAAGTATCTGGAAAGAAAGCAGATACAAATGCTCCAACACATCAGAACTGTGCAGATTATCGTACTTGGCCTGGGACTGCACCTACTAGGAGAAAGGGAACTTATTTTTTTCCTAATTTGCACAGAGGTGTCCTCTGATTGCCAAGCTGTTGTACCTGATGACTATGTCTTCCAAAGAGTGTGACTTTTTTCTACTTTGCATGAAAGATCAAGATGAGCTAGTCCACCAAGGGGACTTTGCAAATACTTCTTTATTCACTGCCCAAATTACTCTGGGATACATAAGGGCATCACACTAATCTGAACCAACAAAATCTCATGCCCTATTCAAGATTCCATGTACTTTATGGCATTCAATTAAACTGACCATACAAGCTAAATTAGGTATTGTACTACCCAAAATATGAATTCTGTACCAAATAAACATCTCTCCCTTTCAATACACACTGAAGTTGATGTTTTAAAATATCGACACTATCATCCTTTACCCTGTATTCTGCTCTACCTTAGTCCTATCCACATCAGCTTCCTCAAATCTCTACTTGAAGTCTGATCCCTTTTTCAACTTTTTAAAGAGTCCGGATGGGGTACTGCTGACTTTCACAGCCTGAGTTCTAACACTGAGTCTCAGGTGTCACATTAATATGTGAAGTTTCTGGGAATGACTAGGTTATATACAAACAGCTCAGAATTTAGAAATAACAGTTACAACTCCTGATTATATGTGACTGCTATAAAAACATACAATCTAGGTCCTCTCACAATAATAACAACCCATGCTCTTGACTTCAGTTCACCGAGTTTTTATATTATAGCCCTGTCCTACTATTTTGCTTCTCTTGCTCCCTTCTTCTTGAGAATTGTCTTCCAATAAATTACTTCCACGAGCATCTACTTCAGGCTCTGCTCGTAGGGAACCTGACCTAACACAATAAATAATATTGTATGATTCCCTCCTTTCTTTTAGTATTACTAATCACACGGTTTCTTAGGAAATGGTTAAGCTTCTCAGATTTAATGACTGACCAAGAATATTGTATATTCAAGTTTCTAAAGTGATGTCAAATTCAAAAATGAGGATGCTGAAAATATTAAAGTATTTGTCATTTAATAAATATCAAATGAAAAGTCATCAAAAATTAAAACTGTTATAAACTGTAAATTAGCATACAAATGTTTTCATTTCTAAACAAAATAAAATGTATTATTGGTATAACAATAAAATGATTAGAATTAGTCTAAATATATTTGATTTTAAAAATTTAAAAAAGGACTTACTTTAAAGATGATAACTCACTCAATAAACTCTGGTTTTCCTTAAACATTCGCTCCTCATTTCTCTTGTTTTGCTCTTGGAGAGTTTTCACTTGATTATACAATCTTTCATTTTCCTTTTTTAAAATAGAGAATTACATTTTGGTTAAAATTTAGTAGTACTCAGATAATATATATGCAACAAATAAATCTGCTCAACATTTTTAAGGTCTTTTAAACATCTTCAGTTTTTAAATAAACAAAGTCTTTTCCAAACACCAGAAACCCTATCATATAAAAATAATTCTTTCTAAAATGCTCAAAAAGCTTACTTGGAAAAAAAATTTGTAAAAATTCCCAAAGCAGAAGAGGCTGATATCAGTATAAGGCACCATGTTCCACAGGAGTATAACCATATCACAACCATGGGGGGGGGACCCACCAGGCCGGGAAGGCCCAGTGGAACCGTTTGTACCTTCTTTTTTGTGTGTCTGGCCTCAGTGATAAAAAGTCACTGCTGGAGGCACATTTTGGAAGACTGTTTTCCAGCTGTGAGGTAATCAGATTTAGCCTCAATTAATGATCATGCTTGTTTCTGAAACCTACTGCAAGCAGAGTTAAAATTGGGTGTTTCGAAAGATACAGGGACAAGGCAGAGCAAAGACTAGATTCTGGTCACCAAGAGGTTTGAGATAAAGACCTAGATGAGATCAGAGCAAGAAGGTATCCTTTAATGATTCTAAACAACAGTTTTTCTTCATGTTAATGGGATAAGTGTGTTAAGTGTTTGATATTAAGTTTTCTAATAGAGATTTTATATTTAAGAGGAAGAGAGTGACTGGATCATGTGCCAAATGCTCTGGCTTACTGACCTCTTCAAAATTATTAATCTGATGAAAACCAAGGACCTTTGAGGATCTGGTGAAAACCAAGGACCTTTGCGGATCTAATAAAAACTAGGGACTGTATCACCCGTATCTGGCACAGTGCTTGTCATAAGATCTGTGCCTAAATATTGAATTAACTAATGAACCTGAGAAAAATACTTGTATACATAAATGTTGTATTACCTTTGTGGAAGGGGACGGTTGGTACACTTATGGGTCTGTGAACTCCTCCTTAAAAACACTTGGCAGGGTCAGAAGGGCAGGCCAAGGGTTTGAAAGTGTCTCACTAACTTCCAGAGCACTATCTCACTTGTGACAGATGTGGTTATTGATGTATAGTGCTTCCTGGATGCCACTGGGTGACCATGCTTATCACTAGCAGGCTCAGTGCCTAGGCCATGGTTGGAGGGAAGGGCAAGGAGGGGTAAGTAAGACAAAAAGGACGGGAGGGAGGAAAATGAGATGAAGCCTCACGCTGGAGATCACTGAACCTGTCTTGGCTGACTGTCACACTGAGATTCCATCATACATCCCATATGTCTGTCTTTTATAGGACATGTAGATTTTCTCACATTTAATTCAAGCTTAATTTTTCCTCCCTCCAGGCACTAGTTATTGATTTCAGATTTGTATTTCCAAATATAATATCAAAATTAGCCAATATTATGTAATGAAAAGTAGCACAGAAAACTAAAGGAAAACAGGACAGTTTCTAAGGAACATCACTAAAAAAAATACTAACAGGTACCATTCATTGATTGGTTACTGTGTTGCTAAGAGGTTGGTTTGCATGAAATTGCATTGATTTCAATTTCAAAACCACCATGTGAAAGAGGTACTATATTTCCTTTCACAGATGAGGAAACTGGCTGAGAAAGATGAAAGATGAAGTGATTTGTCCAAGGTTACGCAAGAGATGGTGGAGCTAAAACTCAAAATCAGATTCCTTGAATCCAGGACATATGCTCTTAATCACTTTAATTCTGTCCATGAGAAATGTGCAGATTAGTCAAAGCATTACTTCCTTTTATTTGCCAGAATTTCCATTACCAGTTAAATGAGCACAGAAATATTGTAATATGTCTCATTTTTATAATGAAAGGATCTCAAGAACAACCTCACAATGTACTGAAGAATTATCATACCTGTTGATATCCCTGAAGAAGTGTCTCTTGTTCTTGTATCTCTTTTTGGATTTGCTTTAATTTTTCTTCGGTGACAGGATCAGTTGCTTCTCCAAAATGCCACCTTTGTTTCTTGTTTGTTTCTTCAAAACTATTTAACTTTGAGGAAATGCAGACATTTTTTTTTTTAATTTTGGGAAGGAAATGATGAAGTGAGAAGCAAGGAAGAATAACAGAAAAATCAAGGGGCAAAGATATAAAGTTGTTTATTCACCACATTAGAATTTCACAGACCACCAACTTAGTTAAATTAGCACAGTGATGTTTTATGCTGTTGATTCCCTTTCAGTATCATTATCTGAATCTAGACCTTCTATGACAATTCTTCTGGAAACTGTTTTTTTTTTTTTTGAAGGTCACAGTGAACTAAAGGATTTGTTTTTGAAAGACTGCTAACAGAAGAAAGCCTTCAAAACAACTCAATTTAAATTTTTTTTTTTTCCCCTCAGGAGATTCAATTTAGGCTTTCTTTCAAGGAGGCACTCTCAAGAATCATGTCTACATTTTATAATGCAGACATGTCAAGTCAAACAACCTTAGGAACAGAAAGATGGTAATGCATTTAGCAGGGAGTGCAGGCTAGGATTTTTTAAATCAATAAAAGCAAAAATAGGAAAATGTGACTAGTACCTTGGCTTGAAGAATATAATTTTCTTGATTAAGTTTGAAGAGTTCTTTTTCCTGTTTTCTCTTTAGTTCTTCCATCTTATTTTCCAGTTCTCTCTCTTTTTCTGAAAATGTCACTTTAATTTGCTCAATTAGGGCTTGTGCACCCCTCCATTTTCCCTCAGCTTCCTGAACTCTTTTAAACATAAATAGTTCAGTTTCTTTGTTACCATTATGATTATGGTATCCTGAAGAATCCTATTAGAGGAAAACATTACTTCATTACAGTAGCTTTACATATAAGATTTGAAGACAGATAGGAAAAAAAAAACCCAGAGAATAAAAATGACATAGTTAATAGTTTTACCCCAGAAGAAAATCAATAAATGCTCAAAAAGAGTGATTCGAGTATCATTCTTGAAGAAAAATAAATTTCATATTTGTTTTATTTCATTATTTATAAGTTATGTTTATTTTTTGGACCCAGTAAACATAGAAATTGTGCGTGCCTTTCCTGATACCCACTATAATTTATTTTAATATGATTTTAGAATATAAAAACATATGGATATTATTTTGAAATTCAATACCTACATGCTGAAAGTAAACACTGGGATTGGTTTCTGTGGGAACTTCAGTCTTGGGAGCAGCCAGGCAAGTTTCGTTTTTGGGAGCTGGTTTATCCAGGGCAGCAGGCTTGATGAGTTTTGTTCCAGATAAGATTTCTAAATATCGTAAAACAATGGATAAAGACACCACAAATAAAAAAAATTCTAATTGTAACAATAAGTTTGGAACTCTAAGAAAAACACTAGGTCCAGGACGTTAAAAAATTTGAATATCTTAAAATGTGCTGATAGATAACACTATAACACAGCGTTTCATTGTAATAAATGACACTGCACTCAGGATAACTGCTACCCACAATCAATGTTCTACTCAAGTTGACATAGATGGCTAATTGACCCAATACTCCTGTCAAATAACAGATGGAGCTAAATAAATGTGAGGAAATGTGAATTGGGAAAACTTCAAGCTTTATTACTTTAAATGAACTCTTCCTTCAAATGTTGTCAGGAATAATAAGAATTTCCAAATGATCAAAGAACAGCTGATAGCTTTATGAATGAAGCATTTTAGTTCTGATTAAATGTGCTTTCTAAGCACAATTCTTAGAAACAATAAAAAACAAGATATTATGGTATCAACAGAGTTATATAAATTGCATAGAGACTTAATAGCAGCTAATACAAATTTCATTTTAAAAGATTAACGAATAATACATACTAAATACTCTGGTAAACTAGAAAAAATATGATCATGTATATAAGTTTTTAGCTTTTAAGGTACCCTGAAAATGTCTAAACAGTTAAAATAATTCTTAGACTAATATATTATCTAGTTAATAATAAATAATGTTTGAGGAAAATACATAGAAGAGACCTTAAGGCCCAATTCAAATCCTACAGTCCTGAGCTGAAAGCTCAATAAATATTATCTGATTGCCTCAACCTTAAAGGTAAACAAAAAGCCTCAAATTACATTTTTAATATAATTTGTTTGGGATACTAACTTTTTGATCTGTTGCTTTTTTCTTTTTGCATGGGCAGGCATGGGGAATTGAACTCGGGTCTAGGGCATGGCAGGCAAGAATTCTGCCAGAGCCACCGTCACACTGCCTGATACTAACTTTTTAAATACAAAGTTTATTATTTTTTCATTAAAAATGCAATACAGGATTACGACAGATCTGGGAAATATGGACAAGTTAATAAAAGAAATAAGTGATCAATATCTCTGGCTCAGAGACATCTCTTTTCAATCTTTTTTTCCAGGCAGGATTATCACACGTTATAATCATATTACTTGGACTATTAAAGTTTTCTGGAGAAATTTCTTAAAGCATTCATGAAGTAATTGTTTGAGTCACTGTAAAAACCGGCATTAATCCTTCCAAATTACTGGAGTTCCATTAATGTGGCCAATGAATGTGGTGTGATTGGCTAATATTATGATTCTCCTTAGGATGTGGCAGCTGAGTGGCAGGTTGTTCTTGTTCATACTTGGAGTCTGCCAGTCCTTTACACCAGAATTTCTCCCTTCCTGAATACTTAATTTTGATTTCTTTCTTTGGGTGGGTAAAATTCAGTCATTATTTTAAATAATGTTATATAGGCAGTATCTTTTCCCTTTTACATGAAAGAAATTTGCTTGTACATAAATTCAAAAATGAAAATCTGCAGAATTTGCAAGCCATGAGCCCTTCTTGAATATTCAGTCAACAAAGAAACCAATCAAAGTAATTCTAGAACGCAGAAGCTATAGCTAAGGGACTGGCGGAAAGCATTCAACCTTTTAATAATCAACACCAAAATCTAGATCCAAAAACTAGGGGGAGTTATGGTTTTAGGAAAGCACATAATAAATACAATATATGTTAAACAAGTAAAAATAGAAAAAAAAAAAACAAGAACATAAAGGGGCTTGAGGACTGCATGGGAAATGTAAGAGTTTTATTACTTTATGTTTCATAAAAGGGAAGGAACTGAATGAAATAGAAAAATTCATTTAAAAACCAACAGGGTTAAGCAAACCATTGAAAGGCTTTCATAATCCATTTTCTTAACTTAAAAGGATCTTTTAGGACACAATATTTCTTAGGATGAGGTTTCTTTTACTTCTTATAGATTGAAATAAAACTAAATTTAATATTTTATTTAAAAAGAATTTTAAAGTTTGATTCCATTCTTGTGTTTTGTCCATCTATCTGTATGTCTGCTTCCTTGCTTCCTTCCATCCTCTCATCTATGTTTCCTTCTATCTGTATACATAGTGAGATGCATGGAATGATGTTCACCAAATGATGTTCACTGGTGAATTTCAGTTATTTCTGACTAAACTAAACCACTGCTTTCATCCTTGTATATCTCTGTATTTTTAAAATTTTAATAATGAACAAATATCCCTTTCATGGCTTTTACTGGCTAAAAAGAAAATGAACTAAACTAGAATTAAAAGGAAAACAACCACATGGCAGGTACTCTGAGTTCATCATCTCTCTTCCTCTTTAATAAGAGAAACGTAATTTTATCCTGGGTAGCAGTTAAAATTATTTGTTTCCTTAGACTCCCCGCACATGGGAGTGGCCACAAGATCTCAGTTCTGGCTAATAAACTTGAGGCAAAAGTTTCCTGCATGGGGCTTCCAGGAAAGTGATTACTCTTCTGATAAAAAGTTGACTTAGATGGATGTACCTTTTATCTGTCACCCTTCCTCATGGGCAGCACCTGAGATTTAGGAGTCATGGTGTGATAGTAAAGATAAAACTCTCATAATAAGGATTTTGCAGCAGCAAAGAAGAGGAGGCTTGGTTCCTCTGCATAATTGCACAAGCTCTGAATTGCCTATCTCCTACTCTTTGTTACATGAAGATAAGCCTTTTATTTGGTTAAGCCACTATAGCTGGATTTCTTAACCAAATTTCTGCACATGGATCTCTGTTCAGAGTCTGCTTCATGGTGAAACCAACCTGTGACAAGTAACAACCATCCCAGAGGAATTATAGTGCTACTGAGTAAAACTAAAATTGTTCTGGGTAACTTAATTTTTAGAGATAAAAAAAAAAATCATACTTAATAGTCTAAAGAGAAAAAGTAGCTGAGTTTTTCAGTGGCCAAAAAATGGCCACTCATAGTTTATCATTGTATATAGTATTTAGTATATCATTTAATAGAAGTTTAGTAATGTGCTTTAATTTTATTCTGATAGCTGCAGAATATATAATTTTGAGACAGGGAAAATAAGTTTGAGAGTATTACTTCATTTTAGCCATTTAAGTACTGTTGTCTTCACCTACAAACCTCTACATCATATCCCCCTCATTTCTCTTCCATTTAGCCCCAGACTTTCTGCCACCCACAGTACCATTATTTCAATATATGGATAGGTGATCCTTTCAACCCCTTGGCTTTTGGTTCCTTGAACTTCTCTCCATCTTGGTTACTCACTCCCATTGGCACACTCTAGCTGTTTTCATTACCAGTAATGCAACCACTCCCTAATCTCTGTCTTAGGCACCTACTCTCTGACCACCGTCCCTATGCCCAGAACATTCCTTCCATAACTGGATTACAAAAATCCTTTGACTCCACAGGGATTCACAATCTTTTAATGCTGCCTGTTTCACTGGACCACATACCTCTGATGTCCTTTTCACCTTCAGTACTCAACCTAAATTCCATGGTCAATCATTTTAACCATTCCCTTACCTACATCATCACCTCCCTTCCAGATTCTCTATCAGTTCATTGCACTCACTTGAAAAAACTACACCTCTTGGTAAATTCAACTATACACCTACCTAACACCTGCAATCATGCAGTGAAATGTGGCTATGCACACACACCCACAGAGCCATACTACCTGGTCTCAAATTAAATTCATGATCACTAACTTCAAGTAGATTCTTACTGCTGTTGACAGTCTACCTCTTCTGCATGAGTACTTCACATTTCTCTTCTTTCCTCCAACCTCCAAAATGCCTTCCCCATTCTCAGTCCCACCACATGAACTTGCTTTCTATTTCTCAGAGAAAAGTGAAGTAATCAGCAGAAAACACCCAAATTCTCTCACCACTACATCTACCCATCTAACAGCCTTTATACCCACATACTCCTCCTTCCCATCTGATTCCACAGAAGAACTATCCATGTCCCTATCTAAAGCCAACGCTTACACTGTGCACCAAATCTGATTACAGTTTCTCTCCACAAGGACGCTATACCTGAATCTTTCCTCTCTCTCCTACATTATCATTTTTTCTCTCTATTGAGTCTTTCCTACAAGTATATAAAGTTACTTCTCCCATTAAAAACAAAGCAAAACCAAAACTTCTCTTGAGCCCAATTAATTCCCATACCCACATTGCCTTTTTAGGCCCTTTTACAGCATCCTGCCTCCACAGTTATCTGTAACTTATGGTATCCAACTCAACTCTCCCATTTTCTCTTTTTCCCCCACTCAATTTGCCTTTCACAGCCACCTCTCCATGGAACCTGCTTGTTCAGGTAACTAATGCCCTCCATTATTGCTAATTCCAAAGGACAGTTCTCAGTCATCATCTTTTTCGACCTCCCAGCAGTATTTGATACAGCATTTCTTTCCCTTTATATACTTTCTTCACTTGGTTTTAGGATCCCACAAGCTCTTGGGTTTCTTTCAACCTTACACCAATTCATTTGCAGGTTCCTCTTCTCCCTGACATCTCAAGATGAGAGTGCCCAGGGCTCAGTCTTTGGTCTGCTTTTCTTTTCTAGCTATGCTCATTCTCTTGGGAATCTCAGTCAGTCTCAGGGTTTAAAAAACCAGTTATATTAGTTTGTAATAACAACTCCCTAATCATATCTATATTTCCCATCTCGTTCCTGAGCTCCAGCTTGTATATGTAACTGCCTTCCTTGTCATCTCTACTTGTGTGTCAAATAAACATTTCATATTTATTGCCTCAAAAACAGAACTGATGATCTTCCCTCCACCTCCAAACCTACTCTACCATACTCTTTCCCACCCTTATTGACGGACACTCTATTCTTCCAGTCGCTTGACCCAAAACCCTTAACATCACCCATGACTCCTCTTTCACAATACCAAACCAAACATTCAGATTGTTGGGTCTACCCTCTAAATATATTCTCATCCAACCATTTCTGATCACCTCTACTGCTAATACTCTGGTTCAAGCCCTATCATTTCTAGCCTGGATTCTAAAATCACCTTGTATTTTAACTGGTATTTTCTACTATGATTTATTCACAATACAGCAGCCAGAGAAATCTGCCTAAAGGATAAGTCAAATGAGATCAATTCCATGCTCAAAACCTTTCAATGGATCACCACTTCACACTTCAGAGTAAAAGTCTAAATCTTTAAAACGGCCTAGAAAAACCTATATGTCACTCCCTTTTTGACTCTCTGATCTCATATACCATACCTTCTAAGATGTTACTTGAATGCCAGACATTCTTTCCTGTTTTAGGATTCTTGCACTGGCTGTTTCATCTTTCTGGAATATAATATTCCCAGATATCCACATGGCTAATTTCCTTACTTCCCACAAGTCTTTGCCCAAATGCTTCTTTCTCAATGAGGCCTATTCTATCCTATTTCCAGTTGTGACCTGCCATATGCTACCCTGGCACTCCTGCTCTACTTTTTATGTTTCCTTATCATATTAGTGTTTAATGTCTGCACACTCTGACCAGGTTGAAAGTTCCACAAGGACTAGGGCATCTTTGCCTATTCTGATTACTGATGTAACCCAAGAACATCTTACAGTGCCTGGCCCAAGGTGCTCAAAAATATTTGTTAAATTTAATAATGAATATGAATGAAGTGAACTTCAAAAATGTTGGGGATAAATTTGTATAGCAAATATAATGAATTAAATATTATTAAAAGCAAAATTTCATTTTCTTGCTTTTAAAGGGGTAATATGAATACTCTTAAAACATTAATGAAAAATATTCACACTCCTCTTGATAATTCTAAAATTTAAGAAAAGTTTCAAGTTTTTTTTTTTTAATAGTAGGTACTAGATCCAATTAGTGACTGATCATTAACAACGAGTAGAAGATATATGATAAGTAGATTTTCCACAGAAAAGAAAATAACAGAGCACAAAAGCTCCTTAGGGGAAGGGATCAGAGGTACCTAGATTAAGAACAGGAGAAAACAAAGCTTATCTTAATACTACAGAATCATATTCCTGTTTCTTCAGAATAGCCAACCCCTATTGCTATTCTCCCTTATTCTGACATAGATCAGCCATAGCTCTTGCATCTTATATGCCTGTTTGCTGCAGCAAATGCATGCCCACATAGACAGACGCAGAGAGAACTCCTTAATGCCTAAAGAATTTTAAGTTATAGTCAAAGTAGTCCTGGAGTTGGTAGGGAAAGGCAAAGTAAGACCTTTAGGCTAGAAATGAATTTCCTAATAAAGTAAGTTCTCATCACAACTACTGCCATATCACAATGATAAAACTGGTCACCTATTCAGTTTAATCACAAGGGGAAGAACAATATGCTTCTGGCTCCATTGTTCTCCCTTCTCTATTGGTGTCTAAAGGTAGCAGGGTGATCTGACTTAACACTTCTATTTCTTTTAGTAACTACATGGACTTTTAAGTTGAAAATTACCCTTTCCTACCATCAGTATAATTGACTACATTAGGAGATGACAGAGGCAGTATGATGTATAAAAATGTGTTATATGTAATATAAAACATGCTGCCTCTCCAAGTCTATATTTAACTAATACGGACAATCTTTATATCAAGTTTCATTCACAGTTTTCCATTGTGTTCTGAATTTACAGTTCTTCTCTGGTAAACATTTTTGATATTACAAAGCCAACCTGTAAGAAGGATGTGCTGGTTTGAAAGGAAGTATGCCCCCTAAGAAAAGTCATGTTTTAATATAAATCCCATTTCATAAAGGTAGAATAATCCCTATTCAATACTGTATATTTGAAACTGTAATGAGATCGTCTCCCTGGTTGATGTGATTTAGTCAAGAATGGTTGTTAAATGGATTAGGGGATGACATGTCTCCACCCATTTGAGTGGGCTCTTGATTAGTTTCTGAAGTCCTATAAAAGAGGAAACATTTTGGAGAATGAGAGATTCAGAGAGAGCAGCACCATGAGGCAGAGTCCACCAGCCAGAGACCCTTGGAGATGAAGAAGGAAAATGCCTCCCGGGGAGCTTCATGAAACCGGAAGCTAGGAGAGAAAGCTAGCAGATGACACTGTACTCGCCATGTGCCCTTCGAGCCAAGAGAGAAGCCCTGACTGTGTTCGCCATGTGCCTTCTCACTTGAGAGAGAAACCCTGAACTTCATCGGCCTTCTTGAATCAAGGTATCTTTCCCTGGATGCCTTTGATTGGACATTTCTATAGACTTGTTTTAATTGGGACATTTTCTCAGCCTTAGAACTGTAAACTAGCAACTCATTAAATTCCCCTTGTTAAAAGCCATTCCATCTCTGGTATATTGCATTCCGGCAGCTAGCAAACTAGAACAGAGGAGTTTGACTGTCCTATCTTCTATTCATTTCCTATTCTTTATGGGTCTCATTCAGGAAAACCTAGAACTAATGATGAAAACTTACTGTAAATTGTCTTTCAGAAAACTGTACCTTAAGATTAATTATCTTCCATGGGAATACGGAAAGTAAAATAACATGCAAAGAATTCTATTATGAAAAGAGTATATACAATTACCTTTTTTTCTAGCTTGATTTGAGCTGGGAATGGATCTCAAGGTTTTGCTTTTTGTAATGTCATTTGAAGTTTTCTTTTCAAGAGTAGAAAATGTCTTCAGTGGTGAACTGGGTTTGCCATAGCCTGAGCTCCTAACTGACGCATACAATCCACTGTGAGGTTTTCTTTTAAGTAAAGGAGGTGCACTTCTGGCTTTCTTGTATGATACCTGCTTACCACTTATAGCCCCTTCTTCTCCAGAACCGTACTGAGATCTGTAAGTCTACACACAACAAGCAGAAACTCTTTATGAGCTTTAACTGTGGTTGTAAATGAAAATGTAACTGTTGGCAAAACTATGTGATTATTAATAATGTAGTCTATGGAAGGCAAACACTAGAGCAAAGTTTTCTAGGTCTAATTCACTGGAATTTTGTTATTTCGAAGCACACTTTTAAAAGTCAGTATTAAAACAAAGTGAAACAACTAATAAAGCAAAATAATAAAACAAGATAAGCTTGTCAGAAAGCAAGATAAATAAATTACTGGAAGGAACATGGAGGAAAAAAGCATGGAAGATCATATTTCAAAATGACATAAAATCTTATCTTGAAATGCCTTTTAAAATGTATTAACACTCTACTTATTCTACAAAGAACTGGAAATGACTCATGGTATTACATGATTCAAAATTATAAAATACAAATAGATTATTGGTATAACTGAAAGAAGAGCAGACTGAGACTAGTCGAAAAAGTACAGTGAAATGAAAGTTTCACCACAATTGCTAATAGTTTTCTATTAAACGCCACCTTTCCTACTTTGCAGTCTACTGAAAAGATTAAAATGATGAAACTTTATTTTCATATACCATTCAAATTCTAGACTATTTTACCTATTCAAATTCTAGACTATGTTTACTAAAAAATTAAAAAATGTAAAGAATGACTTCTAAAAGAAAGCTAATGCTATAGTGGTGGTCTTAAATTTGGAGACTAGAGGTTACTGTGATAAATATCATTCACAAATATCCAGGATCTACTGTAGAGGCTAATATGGAATCAATCCCACTAGTACAAGGAATACATACTTAGCAGCAATATTTATATACTTTATTTCTCAATATATCATATCAGTTTAGATTATAAACACTTACTTTATTAACTTTGTCATCGTGAGGTAATACTGAAGGATCAACAGATATTTTTTTTTTCAAAATATCAAGATACATTTTATTTATCTGTTCTTCAGTAGCTGTTTCTCTTGGGCAGCTATTTTCTATACCTTCATTTGTTGTCTTTTGTAAAACCACATTCTCATCACTTTTGGCAAAAAATTGGCTCTCTTGTGGCTCTTGAGACATAATATTTGAATTTGTCTTAAGGGGTAAAGGGTTAATGAATTCAGTTTCTTTACTACCCGCCAGTTTCTTAGAGCTATAAAACAAAACAGGACACAAAAAATGAACCCTGTATATGACTCCCCAGATACCAGTTTTATTCACATATTCCTACAACTATTCAAATTAAGTCATTACTGTTAAACCACATTATTTACAAAATCAGTTAACAGTGTACTACCATGGTATCATATAATTGTTTTTAATTTGAAATAATTTAAGGCAGTATAATATAAAGGATTGTATGGATGACTCTCAGTCCTACTTGAAAGAAAGGCCAAACAAGACTGAGGTTATTTTTGCGTAAGAAAAATCAATTAAGAATTTCTAAATTAATTTTTTTACATCTTTTAATCATATTTTCTAATAAAAGTTGACATATATTTGAGGCAGGGAAAATAGCTTATATATTTCTAGAAGAAATAAAGAAGTAATCATAATTTATGCCAATGAGGCATGGAATATAAAAACTAAAAAGCATAAATTTCATCATACATAGTAATTTTTAAAAAGCAAACCAGAAAAATCACTAGGATTCTGAAATAAAATAACTTCTTTGGTTTACAATATTTAAGTGCAATATAGCATTTCAGACCAAAAAAATGTTAAAAAGATGAAAAATATTCCTTAAGAAAACATTCTAAATGTGGTTAAATATCACCATATTATGGGAGCTCCAAAAATATGGAAATTGTTATTATTAAACTATTTAATCACAATTAGGTGACTTAATTTTGTACACTACAAAATGAGATTAAAGAATTTTTAGACTGCCATTTTCATAATACATAGATTAGGTTCCCAGTAATTATTAAAAGCTTCTAAAGTAGCTAGAATCATCAGAAATTATTACAGTTCTTTCCTTCTTAATGGTAGTAGCACCTGTTTAATACTTACCAAAATGTGCCACCAACTGAACTATACTTAGCAGTCACCTTGCATTTAAATGAAACCATTTACTAATTTTTGCTTTTACAGTGAGAGTGCTGTGGTGAAAAAACATAAAATATGTGTCACTGGCTTAGTGGTCAAGTTTAGGGAGGCAAACTGACACTGAAAGTAAGAGAAGGAGATGGAAACCCATGTTTTACAGTGGCAAAACATTTGCTAAATTGTCACCTACAATAACTTATAAAGAAAACTAAATGCCTACTGAATCTATGGTATTAAGAAATAGCTGAGAACAGGGAGTTATCAAGTGCCAGTTACTACTGATTGCTCTGGCCAGACAGTACAAGAAAGAGATGGGCTCAGGATAGAATGAGCTGGTTTTTAAGTAGAAATGAAAGGAAATAAAGAAGGTCTAGAAACTCTGGGCTTTTGGGTTCACCCTCTGTGTCTAGGCCCAAATGGTAAGATTCAGCATTGCAAAATGCTTTGAGAAAACCATATTCTGCAAGGTTCTCAGTTAAAAAAAAGTGAGCAGATGGCTTGGGAAAGATCTTAAGAAGGGTGCCACCTTCACACCTAAGGTTACTGTTTCCAAAAATCTTCAAGCAGCTACAATTAGACTGTGAGAAAAAAAGCAGAGGGTCAAGGAAGCAAAGGCATAAAAGAGATTTAAAACCTCTGTTTAGCAAAGAACTTTGGATGTAATTAGACACATGGAAGAGTCTGGAAGCAAGTAGATCAGAAATCTAGTAAACTTTTTTGAAGGAACTGTAATGCCAAAGAAACTGCAGACTGTTAAAAAAATAAAAAACCCAGCAATCATTTAGGAGCCTTAAAATAATCTTCAGTCAGCAAGTGAACTGCGGAAGGAGTACAGTCCCCAAGAACGGCATGCTCGCCCCACAAAAACTCGCTTAGTATTTGGTCAAGGATGACAGCATTTAAAACAATTCTTCCAGGGAATGAAACCAGGGGCTATGTTGAACAATGTATTTATAAGGTAGTTCCTCCTAGAGAGCAGAATAGTGAGTGGTCTAACAGAAGGAATTTCCCCGTCCCCAAGGTCTTTCCAGTGGATTTCCGAGTTGCAGTGTATTTCCCACACTTTTCCTTTCTGAATGGGAGTGTTGATGACAATTTCACCATTGTATACTGGGTGGAGACAAGGAGATATATAAGTCATCTTTTTATTCCATCAATTGCTAGATTGTAAGGAGCCACATCCAGACCTGTGTTTCACCTGGAAATCCCAGCTTTTCAGATGAATGCAGTCCTGAATGGGACTTCTTGAGTGGGTCTACGTGTTTAAACAAAAATGAAATGGATATTTAGCGATGAGAGGATGCACTGTGGCAGAGGTTGGTCAGACAGCTACCAAACTCATTTACTCTTCTTTCTGGGCACACAAGAAAACCACATTTGGTAGCCCCCACGGATCTGGTTAAGTAGATATGCTGGTTCTTTTCAAAAAGATATGACCTGAAGCAATATAACACTTCCCTGCTGAGTCAGTTAAAAGAAGGAATGCTAAACCATTCTCTTTCTTTCCATATTGACTGGTAAGCTGATGCCATGACAACCTTAAAACTATGTGTTTAAGGCTGGATCCCAGAAGGCTGGATCCCTAAATGACTGTGTGAGGCAGAGCCCCCCCACAACTTCTACTGACCCATATGAGAGTGTAATAAGAGCAAGAAATAAATTTTTAACAGTGTTAAGCTACTAAAATTCAAGGATTATAGGTTACAGGATTAACATATAGGATTATCTAACCTACAGTTTATTAAAGGGTTTGTAGATACATGTATTGAAGTTCATATTAATGAAATTTCTATAATTATTGCTATGCCTTTAATGTAAGTATACTTGTTTTCAGCTTTTAAATGCAAATGTAAAAACCTGTTATAAAATTCACATTACTAAAATAAGTCCACCTACGCCAACAAAGAGTCAAGATGCATAAGAAAAGCTCTTCAGAAACACCAACCCAGCCTCATATAGAGATGACGAGTAAGCACAAAATGCCCTTTAAAAATAATAAATAGCACTACAAATCAGGGAAGGAATACTAGGATTAGCTTTCAAGTGGAAGGATTTTACTGTAAGCTTTACTCTATCATTTTTTTTTCTCAAGTAGCACATACATACAAATGAGGCCGAGAAATCACTGCAAGTGGATTCACATGATGAAAATATGGTTCACAAAGGGGCTCAAAACATGTCTGCTGAAGATACATGTATGGGTGTTAGCTGTTATCACCATGATCTGGTTCTTGTGAAGCTCTGCCACTGAACTGGGTTTCCCTCAGTTTCATCACCTGAATGAAGGGATAAATGCCTGTCCTACCTGTCGTGAGGCTCACGTGAGATGTTGGACTTGATGCCGTAAGGACAATACAAAAGCAAAGTTGTAGATTGCTATTCTGCGTGCTGGAAGATGACAGCAAGATCCCACATGCTTCCACTAACTACACTGGAGCTGCAGTATTTTCACAAAGCCCATTTCTCTAGTCACCAGAGAACTCATGCTTGTAGATGATAACCAATCTGTGACAGAGTGCAAGGCCACATGGTTTACAAAGAAGCAGATCTATGACTTATACAGAGAATAACATTCATGTTCCTGTTCATCATGGACATCAATGTCTCTGAGCTACTGAAAACTGAAGAGCCTGTATTTTTCAGTGAAAAGCTTTATGACTACTTAACAACAGCAACTTTTTTAGTAGCACTGGTTGATTTTTCTTTTAGCTTACTAGGAGAATTTTGATGAGTTTCTTGAGTGAGACTATAAAAACAAGAGAGCAGGTAGACTCATAAGAACTAATAAGAGCTATTAATCATTTACTGAAGTGGTTATGTGCAACAAATAATTCTAAAAATTTCCAATGACAAAACACCAAACAAACAAACAAAAATTCAAGCAAACAACCAACACAAAACACTCTAAAACATTCATACCTGACAGGTTGTAAATCAAATCCACTGATCCCAGAGGAATCTATTCTGATAGGTTTCATCAGCTCCTCTACTGTGGGAAGATCTAAGAGGGGAAAAGAAGTTAAAAGTAACAACCAAAAATGGTAATTAAATAGCTCAAAATAATTATCTTTCTATGTCTAATACCACCAAAATTACATCTTCTCTAATTAATAAAGCTAAAATGGCCTGTGTAATATTCTTTATTTCCCCCTGTAGACTTGCTTGTGTCAGGCAAACCTCCCTTGATATACCTATCAAATATATGCGTGTGTTTATATATAGACACATAGATACCCACACATATATTTATTTGATGAGTATGAATTCAGCTGAATCAAAAATACTACCCCCTATTAAAAATAACTTTAATATACATATATGGAAAACAATTAAAAATGTGCAAACACTCAAGTGATTTCTCAATTTGATCAACCTACACTGGAAGAGGAACTGAAATTTTATCCCAAGTCTGACTCCAACTTTAGAGTTAGATCAATGACTCCTGGATTTCAATTTGAACACTCTTTAAATAATTTCAGAGGTTAAGAAACAATCACCACAGAAAATTATATTTAAATTAATACTACACTGAAAACTGTTCAAAGAGTATCTCAAGTAGCTGAAAAGAATATGTTTTACCAGATTCAGTAGTGGAGATGTTTTTAGAGGACTCTTCATTGTCTTTAGGATGCTCTTTCACTGAGCTCTTGATATTTTTTACTGCATTGCTCTCAACTATTTGTTCTTCCTGATCTCCCAAAGAATGGGCTATATGACAATAAGCTTGATGTAGGGCTTCGATGTCACTATTGCTTTGTCCATCAGAAACACCTGTTGAAATAAATGTAATTTCTAGGTATAATTACATCACAAATACATGGCAAATATAAAACACTAATATCATTCCTTAATCTGTTAGGAACAGTGAACGAAGTTGTAAGCAACAGTGAAATTATAAAGGTAGAGTTAAGCACAAGCTCTGGTAATATATAGGTATAGCCTACCAGCATGAAATCATAGCAAGTTCAATAACTCTTTTCAGCAAATTCTAACAATAAAGTCTGTATCTTGACATGGTAGAATGAAAAACCCTGATTCCACAAAATATTGCCCTCTCTTCCCACGCCACTGCATTGGATAAAATCATTTAAAAAATTTTCCCAAATTGACACATTCCGTTCAATTCCCTCTACCCCACCCCATCCTTCTCCCTATGCTTCCCTGTGCTACCAAACATCTTGCAGCCTGTAGTTCTTCAACTACAACTCACTCCTCCAATTTTGCAATCTAGTATGTATTCCAACATCCTGCTAAAATTGCTTTAATAAAAACAGTTTGCTAATGGTCACATCCAGCCATCTTAAGTTTTCATCTTACTTCAACTATATGAGACATTTGACACTGTGGACCTCCTTTTCCTGGGAACTGTTTCATCAGCATACTTTCTTTCTCCTTGTTTTGCCTGCCACTCTGATGGCTACTTGTCCATTTCTTATGGGAAACGGCTCATGTCAGGTCTCTATCTTTAGAGACCCCCACTGTCAATTTTTCCTAACATATTTTTTTGACCTGGTAAATTTCATCAAGATCCTTAGCTTCAACCATTATCTACATGTCATGACTCCCAAGTCTTTGTCCTTATCTCTTTTCTGAATATCAAAGTCTCTAACAGACATTTCAATTTACTCTAAGTAAATCACATTTGACATATCCCTATCTGAATGCATTATATTCCCCAACAAAACTTATTCTAATACCAATATTTCCTATTTCAGCTAATGGTGTAACTATTCACCCAGTCACCCATTCTTTCTTCCCTATTTATCCCTTACTGCCACCCATAGGTAAATAAGTTATAGAAAAAAAAGAATTCAAATAATCTAATAACAATAATGTTCAAATATTTTTATGAGTATTTTCTTACTCATTTTGTAGCTTTCATTACTTATATTGGAGGATTAGAGAAAAGAATAAATAAGTAATAAAAGAGGAGTGGGGGAAAAAAGGAGAGAGCCAGGGTAATAGTTTACTGTTCTTTCAGTACCCACTTAATGCTTAAAATAAAATGTTATATGAAGTCCTATTTTTATAACCCAGTGTATAGCATACGAATGTGAAGGGCCGTTTTTATCTCTAATCATTAAAAGGTAGCAGGCAGCCACATACAGTTGTATGAGAATGACTTACAGTGAGATGTCTTTCTTTCCAATGGTTTAGGTCCCTAGTGCTATTTGGAGCACTGCCAAATAAATAAAAGATTTGCATAAATAAATTAAAAACAAAAAAGTAGCGATACTGTTAGAGCAGACGTGCCAACAATTAAATGGCAGGGATTTTTCCATGAGGTCATAAGGAAAAAGGTCTTGGCTAACTTTTCCCCTAAACCATCAGCAAGATCCAGAGTTGCATGACTGAAGAGAAAATTTGTTTTCCTTAAAAAAAATGAAAGGCACAAGGTGATTTTCCTCTTCTATTGAAATATCAGGACACTTAAACACCTGCAGAGTGTATATATAAGAAATTACCCTAACAGTAAATAGCACAGGAGTACTGATGCTCACACCTAATATATACAGGTGTGAGACTTCAGAAGGAAGAGGCTCCAGTGTTTAGAGCAACAGCATGACACAGGCAAAAGAGCAAATGACCTAAAAATTAGAAATTAGAAATGGAGGATAAAGAGAGTATTAAGGGCTGCTCAGACACCCAGAGCAGAGGAAAGGTACTTTTCTCCTAACTTGAGTCATTGAACCCAATGATACTAAAAATAATTCCAGGGTCAACTAAGTGCATTTTATGAAGAAAAAAGTAAAGGGCTTAGTTACCTGCCTTTTTTACATTGGAAAGAGGGGACTCTAAGCAGTTATTATAACATGTCAAAAGCCCCCTATATATTTTCAACTTTCGATCCTTAGCTTCAGCCCTAGTCCAACCCAGAAGTGGTGAATCCTATTTTGCAGAGGAGAGGGTCTGGTTTCATGGAGCAACTCTGTCATCCTATGACTATTCCAGACATGAAGCCACTGCACAAAATGGCACATGCCTGTGAGACAGATAAAAATAAGTGAAAAATGAGACTTGACCTGGTGTTGGGAAACTTCATTTTTATATTTATCAACCTCTTCTTGAATAGCTCCTAACTACTGAGCTAAAGAACTACAATTTAATACAATAAAGCACAAAAATTTCACAAATAAAAACAAAAGACAGTATTTGATAATGTACTGCCTAAACTTGGCCTGCTTAATACTGGAAGAATCCTCACCCTCAACAACTCAGCTCCAAATTTTTCCATTCTGAGATCAAGCCTGGATGTTTGCTGGAAAAAGTTCAAGTATATTTTCAAAATACCAGGTAAAGTCAATATGCCACAGCCAAGAAGTATTCATACTGCATGCCTTTAGGGTTTTCACTATAGCTTATACTTTTAAGAGAGGGCTGAAATAAATAATAATGGTAAAAACAACCATAGGATTTGTTCCTGTATGTTGACTCTTATCTATGTACTAGGCACAATGCATTATCTCAATTGACTATTACATGGTCTCATTTTAAAGAAGAAGACACAGGCTTAGGGCTATTAATTGTCTATGTCATCCAACTGCTAAGTAGCAAGTCTGGAAATATGAATCCAAGTCTATATGGTGATAAATTTATGATTAAAATAAAATAAGATGCAAGCAAATGTTTAGAATTGGTTAGTTATATAACTCAAACAAACAGTTCCTATTGTTCTTTGTTCTAAGTGTCTGACTTGGTTTAGTTGACTAGTACCCTAATTAGCAAAGCAAACTGATTAAAAAGCTCCCGTTTTCCTTCAGGATTTACACCTCCATCTGCTGGGAGTGCAGCTGACAGATACGCCTCACCCATCAGTTCCCTTACAGTTAACTTACAGAATTGTTTAATCCGAAATGAGTCGCCTTGTCCAAGGTCACTCATCCCTTCTTTGAGCAGCACAAATCCACCAACCAGTTTATGAGAGGGTAAAAGCTCAGCCACCTCATCCCTTTTGCAACTACTCTGAAGGGCTGTGCCAGCTTCAGAGATCCCATGAAATCAGCAGAGGCCTTTGCTGAGACTGCATCACAGCCCAACTTCTTTTTTTGCTCAGTTTGCTTTCTTCCCTTCCCTTCCTCAGCTATTGACTCCAAGAACACTCTATAATAAACTTCCTACACACTTAAAAAAGAAGACAAAATGTCTAAAATTTGCATCTATTTATGTAGTATATCAATAATTTTTTTATTCCAAACAATAAAAACAAAAAACAAATGCATTTGAAGTCTGATGGTGATATGAGAATTAATGAATGAATATAGCTTCTGATTTTAAAGATTCCAAAAGAACATTACTGTTCTCACTAACTTTATAAAAGTTACAAATGTGAACTTATACATTGATAAAATGCCATCTTTACTTATACAGGGAGTTCTACATAAGATTTCAATTGGAGATAAGGGTTCCATTGCTTTAAGAAAGTTTGAAAAGGTTTTGTCTTAAAGACCTATACAACCTTTAGGGAAGGTTATTTCAGAATTTTGGAATGTGAGCTAGCTTTTTCTAAGGCAGAGGGAACTGTGGAAAAGCACAATTAGACTGAAGTCCCATTTCTCTTTCACATGGCAAATTTAACTGAATATTCTGAAGGGGCACAGAAAATTAATTAATATTCACTTACAGTGCTGCATTTTCCATTAACAGCATTCATCCATTTATTAATATTTATCTAAGAATACTCCTTACTTGGCCTACTAGCATTAAGTGACACCATTAGCAAGTTCAGATTATTTAAGTTTTCAAAATACATAGGCGGGCAACCGTGGCTCAGTGGCAGAGTTCTCACCTGCCATGCTGGAGACCCAGGTTCGAGTCCCAGAGCCTGTCCATGCAAAAATGAGGAATTTAAAAATACAGCAGGAAAATGTGAGATTTAAAATTCTTATTGAGAATAGGATTATTATATTCATAAAAATAAAGTCAATTAGTCATAAAATATCACATATTTAGAGAACAGCCAGCTTTTGAAGCCCTTTTACCTGTTCCTGTCATTTCCTTATCAGTCACTTCTGGTAGGGCATTTGGCATAGTTGATGCTTTATCCTGTTCATCAAGGTTGGCCTCGGCAATGGAGTCTAATGAATCAAGCAGCACAACTGCAAGAATAGAAAAGAAAATTAAGAATGAAGAGAAATTTATGTAGTTCCTTTGATCTAATAAGATTATTTTAATTATAAGCAATACATATAAAAAGATAATGTTTATACATGTATTAATATAGTATATAATCACACATACACATAAAACAAGAATGATTTTCTTCCTATATACGAGAGCAGGCTCACATACATATCTGTGTTTATGTACAATTCTAATGTACATTTACAAGTGGGAGTAACAGGGCCTGAGAAACATAACAAAAGATAAATACTCTCAAATATAAATAGACGGATGCAGGACAGACACAGGAGCATACTACAGAGAAAATCTGTGGATGCTATTTTCTTAAAGATATTTAAAAACAAAGACTGAGCTTGATTTATTCATATATATAGATGCAATTCTGTTCAGACCAGTCTTTTCCAACTAAAATTTATGAATACACATAATACTTACCATTAGCCAGCATGCCAGTTTTCTCTTCCTAAATTAAAAGAAAATGATGACATGATTTCAAACCAAAGTTATGAAAAATGACTACAATGCAAATAAAAATAAAATTTGAAAAACACTGCTTCACTTCACTATGAAAAGATCAGAAAATATGTTTTCTAGGCTTCTTTTACCACTCATTCATCAATAATTCACCAAGACTAAAGAAAATCTGAGAGCCTTTTCCAAAGTTTCTTAAGAACTTTAGCAATTATCAGTAATCAATTTAGACCTTAATAATCTTCGTTTAATATATCCAGGTATCATCTGCTCATCTACCTTGTCACAAATTGTTAAATATTTTTTTAACTCCAAGATAATATGGCAGCTCTCATACAAGATCCCTGCCATTATAATATCACCAATCAATTTTCCCTTCTTGCACAAAATTAATGACCAAATATAACTACTACTTGTTATTTCCTTCACAATTTAAGAGGAATACCTTTAAAACGCAGGCCAAGAACTTATATAATGTTGTACTCTGGGTCAGAGCATATCTCTAGCAAATGGCAAGGTTGCTGTGGGCAATACTTTAAGTTCCCGCAGAATAAAGTTTTCCAATTACCTTCTCTACCTAGATAGGCAGTTTCTTGGGTCCTTCTATAATAGAGCTTCAATTTCATTCTATTTTGACTCTTAACCAAATGGCCCTCTACTAGGCTTCCTCATTAAAACCAACACATTTCTATGCAGGGTATATTTTCTTTATGTACTACACAATCATGCCTTCTACTGACTTACTTATTTTTAATAAAACACTGAATTGCCATAATCCATGTATAAATCCCATTAAATATCTAAGGATACTCATCAGATCACATCAATCTTCATGTTTTATTTTCAAGGTTGTCTTTTTTGTTCCCCCCAAACTGAGTGGCATACCCAAGAACAAAGTATTCAGCAAATTTAAAAATAAGGGCATTTATTTATACCTGGAAAGTGTTTTTCTCTTCTATGCAGAGTCTATGGTTTTGCACATGTTCAGAACTACACTACCAACATGCAGTTCCAAAAGAGACTGTGTACAGATCAAGATTTATATGACAAATAGTAATTGTTACTATTCGATAGTTTCAAGGATAAATTCTACATGGCAGTCAATATGTAGTAATATCCCTTAACACATGTAGGTTAAGAACTGAGAAACTGAGAGAATTAGAGTATACTACTACTGAATATGACCTTATCCATGTAATTCTAGACAGTAATGCTAATACTAGTATAAATAACGAGGTGGGGGTGCAATGGTGGCTCAGTGGCAATAATTCTTGCCTGCTGAGTTAGAGACTGGGGTTTGATTCCTGGACCCTGCCCATGCCAAAATAAATAAATAAATAAAAATAATGAGGAGGGGCATTTACTGAATTTCACAAAAACAAGTCCTACCAAAAAAAGTGTAATTCAATATATCTATTTAAAAATTAGATTACAGATTTTAATTAAAATGTCAATGTATGAAGTTTAACATTAAGGAAATTACTTGCCAAAAAAAATCCTTTAGATGATCATCAATTGTCATGATTTTTCACTCAAATTTATATTAAATTGACATTCTGAGTTAATAAAATGTTTACTTGGATATTAAGAGAGGCATAGTTTTGTAATAATAAGCAAGACTACGATGCTCCATATTTCAAGCTCTTCCTATCCCGAAAGTCAGTTAAGTTGTTGAAAGAGATTTCAAAATTGTCAAATCAAAATTGTCAAATATTTTATGTATACCTGTTTGGGTACATTTATTTCTTCTGGTTTGGGACTTCCTTTGGAAGGAATCTCTTCATCTTTAGTAGTCAAAGATGCATTAACATCCTCTTCATCTTCAAAATCATCACTATAATTTTCTGAAGAAAATAAGTTTTTAAATATGAGGATTTTAGTGTCAAAAAAGTCACATTCTAGAAAAAAGTGTCAATTTCCATAGGAAGAAGATCTTTACAGAAGATGCTTTTCTGAGGGGTAAATATTTAATGAGAATTCATTCATGCGATTACCTTAGGCTTTTTCCTTTTTTCTAGACTTTCAAACAGTTCTAAGGGCTTTAAATCTTTTATATTATTAACCCATTAAAATATTTCAAAGCTGCCCAAAAGATTTGGTATTACCTTTAAAATAAGCCGTCATTATTTTCTTTTTCAAAGACAAACTAATTGCTTACTTGTTAAAGGTAGTATTTCTGTGAAATCTTGTCACTCTTAAGAAGGCTGTATTTTACTTATTTACTTATAAAGTTGATTTTTTGGGGGATTCACCAGGTATCTCTACTATAAGCTTTAAAGTACCTATGAGAGGCTTATATCTCACCCCTCCATTAGGTAAATATTGGTCTTGTATTACCTTCATACTGTCTGTAAAAAACCTATTTTAAATTAAAAATCACAGATATATTAAAAGTAAAAGGATGGGGAAAGATATACTTCCTTATTACCATATTTGAAGGTTTTTGTCCTGGCTAAACAGATTCCCACAGTCCTAACACAAAACCCCTTTTTCTGTGTTCCCAATTGGTCCGCTGCCCACTCCCAACAAACACGGCAGAAAGCACATCCACCAATTTCTTAGTAGCTCATATTATAGCTCAGACAACACGATTCTACCTGTTCAAAGTTCTTTCCAAGGCTATATGATTTTCCTTTAAATTATTTTTCTCTTAACAATGTCTTCATCACTTAAATTAAAAGCTATATATCTTTGGAAATATTAGAAATTTAAAACTAATGAAATTACCTGCCAGTTCTTCATGTTTCGATTCATTCTGATGTTCATCTTCAGTTAATTCTACATTGAGTTGATTACTAGAAAAAATATTTATTTAATTTAGTATTACATATTAATAATAACTTTCATCCCATCCTTTAAGCATGGGGGAACTGATGCAAATGAAAGTGACACTCTAGTACTTCTGTTGTGAGAAATAAAAGTCCTGTGTCTCTAACCTAGAAGGTTCAAGTCCATGTCAGCACCATAACACTGGCAGGCTAACTTGTTAGAGCTTGCAAGTAGGGTAATCTAGTTCAGAACAGTCACTAGACTGCTTTATCCATTATATATAAGAAACCAATCATCTGGAGGAGACCAGGCACTCTAATAACCAGAGGTTGTAATTCTCTGGACCCTTAACTTAATCATACTTTTATGTTCTCAAAGTCCTAAATAAATTTTTAATCTAATTTCCATTTAAAATTTTTAAAAAGTGGATAACTGAAACTGAGGAAATTAAAGATCTAAGGTTTAACAAAGGTCCTGAGACTATTAAAGGTGTCTTAGGGTAGAGCAGTTCAGTCAACCAGTAGGATTTCCAGGGTGAAAATGAGGTTTTCTGATAACCACTAGGGCTATCCATACACAGCTGTAAGACACAGACCAAACCTGTCTTTGTTCCCTGGTTCCTCCCTCCCTTTCTGTTTCCTTTTAGTGAATTCTTAACAGCTACTTAGACTCTCTTGTTTATTTTACCTGTGAAAAAATAATTTAATAAATTACTCTTCTAGTAAGGTCTCGTTGGCAATGAGTTATTATACTCAATAGTATCTCAGGCATGAATTATCAGATATCTGGAGGCAGAGTAGGCTATCACATACAAATTAACATATTCCACTCATATATATGACAAATTCTGACTAAAATAATGAACAAAGAATAGTTAAACAAGATTTAAGCTTTGTCCATTTATATGGTATAATGTTTACTACCAATTAAGTCCATGCATATACTGACCTTCCAAAAATGCAAAAAAAAAAAAAGTAAAAGTTACTTTAGTTGCATTTAATAATTTACATTGTAGTTATATTACCTAAGCAAAGCTTTAAAATTTGTGGAGTCATTAGAATCCAGTTCCTTATTTAATCTTGAATAGTCAATGGAAGATGTTAAGCCTTTCTCAAGCCTGGCAAAAAATTGCTGTTTCTCCTCTTGTTCTTCTAATGTGTCCAATCCCAATCCGAGAATATTGTGATTGAACTCAGAAACTACTAGTTCTAAATGAAAAGCACATATATATTTTATTAATATACAGAATTTTGGTAAAATTCATTTTTAATGATGCATATATTGGCATTACATAATAAATAATTTTTTAATGGGTACTTTATTTAATCTCCCCTCACCCACCACAAATAGGTTTATATTCAGAATCAATCTGTAAGGTTATCAGGTTTCTCTAGAGTTCTAATTCTAAAGCTTCTAGGAAGATATTAAGTCTGTCTATATGCTTCAGTAAAGGAGAATCCAAGATAGTTGAGATAATTTTATAAAAAATTCTGAATATAAGCAGAGTAATAAGCTATCAGCTCACATTCTTCACATTTCTTACCATTTGTTTCTAAACTATCAATACTTAAAACAGAAGTTCCACTGCTTTTAAGAAATTGTATCTGTTCAGCAGACTCCTCTTCTAATTCCAAAATAGGCTGAGAAGTCTTCTTTGTTTTTAAATAGCTTGCATTTGTTCCAAGCAGTCCTAGGGATGGGATTTAATATTGTTAGATGTTTATGTTCAGAAAATTGTTTTAACCATTATGCCATCACAGTAATACTATTATAATAATTTTGTACAAAATAGCTACAAAATATAAATGTGTTCCATTAACTAAAAATCCACCAGCCCTAAAATTCACAAAAGAAAGATTACAATTCTATGTGATTAAAGTATATAAATAGAATATTGCAAAAATTAGTGTAACGAGATAAGATTTTTTTTAATTACCTTGAAGCACAGGCACTTAATACACTATACCATGTCACTTTGAAGAATATTTTCTGTCTTATACCCATGTTCTTTACTGAGAGCATTTTTATTTCTTGACTCTTAACACTATTGGAAATACATTGTGGTTGGCATGAACCAGCGAGCAAAACACCAGGAGGAAAGCAAGCACAATTAAGGTCAATAACAGAGGGTAGAAAAGATCCTTTGTTTGTGCAAATATCCTTTTAAGAACATAGATGAAACAAAGGATCTTTCAAAGTCACTGTTTCTGAACCATTGGAAATAGTGTCACATTGCAGGAGTGATTCTCATACTAGACTGTATATGCATTGTTGGGAAGAGGAGGTTATAATCTCTCACAACATTCGGAATTTGAAATGCTAATGGTAACATATATTAAACACATTAAAATGTTTCACAACTGACCAGATATTAGATATTAAGGAATCATATTTTTTGGGTAACAGTTTTATGGTTAATAGAGTCCTTATCTTGAGAGATATACTTTGACTTATCTGCAGATTAAAAGTATGCTATCAGAGATTTGCTTCAAAATAATCCAGTGGTGGTGGTGGTGGGTCAGAGGGAGGGGATATAGATGAAATACGATTGGCCATGAGTTAATAACTGCCATAGGTAGGCAATGGGTACGTGGGAGTTCATTCTACTCCGCTCTACTTCTGTATGCCTTTGAAATTTTTTTTTTTAATAAAAAGCTCTTTTAATGTCTCATGAATTCTGGAGGAGAAAGTATAATTTTATGCTTACATAACACAGGTTTTGAATTTTATGTATTCCATTCAAATTTCCTTATTATTAGCTGTGTCAAAATCTGATACATGCTAAAGTACCCCTTTAGGGACTATACCTGTCCATTTCTCCTTGGATATATAACAGTTTATTGTACAAACACACCAATGATATGTATATGACACTCATTTTGTCTTCATTGTGAAATATATCCCTTTTCCATTTACTGTTTTATATTTTTATTTTATTTGACAAGTATACATTTATACATATGTACAAAAGAAATATATGTAAATTATATACAATATAAAAATAATAAAATGAATACCTATGTGTTTGTTTCCCCAATGGAAATGTCGTTAAAATACAAGGAAAATTATGACTAATCATATTGCAATAAATCTCAATATTTACATGAAATTGACCATTTCTTAGACATATATACCTTGCTAGAACGGACTCAAGAAGAAAAAAAAAAGCAATGGTCTATAACCATAAAAGAAATTGAATCAGTAATTAAATATCGTCCAGTGAAGAAAACACCAGCCTCAGATAATTTTACATGTGAGTTCTATCACCTTTCAAGAAATGGATAAATCTAGTCTTCAACAAAATCTTCATATGATTGAATCTCACATATATGACATTAAGTGAATATAACAATCACCAAAGAATACTTACAATATAAAAAGTTAAAAAGCATACTATGATGTTTTGGAACTATATGTACCCCAGAAAAAGAGGTTCTTAAAGTTAATCCATTCTGGTGGAAATGGCTGGAGTATATGAAACTAGAAAGAAGCGTTCGCCAGATTATGCAGTGCCTTAATAACTATCACATTAAGAAGTTCAGACTCAATTTTAAGGGGTGGGGGATGGGGTGGGTAGAAGGTGAGAGAGCCATTGGTAATCCCTCCCACCTCTTGGAAGAGATACAAGAATTATATCATTTATAAAATATTTATGAAATTTATAAAAGTTTATAAAATAGTGTTTAACCCTGATCCACAAGGAATGTGAAGGGAGGTACTCACCAGAAGTAGCCTATGTTTTTCTTCTGACTTAGTACCATTAAGGCAGTGTGCTGGTTTGAAACTGTCACGTACCCCAGAAAAGCCATGTTTTTCTAGTCTGTTCTTGTGGGCACAGACCTACGTGAGTAGGACCTTTTAATTAGGTTATTTCCATGGAGGTGTGACTTCCCCAATTCAAGGTGGGTCTTAAGCCTTTAAGAAGTCTCACAGAGAGAGCTTAGACAGAAACGCCCTGGGAGAAACAAGCAAGGACTCACAGAAGCGCAGAGACATTTTAGAGAGAAGGACTAGCAGATGTTGCCATATGCCTTCCCATGTGACAAAGGAACTGTGGATGCCATCGGCCTTCAATGAACAAATCCTCTTGCTGATACCTTAATCTGGACAATTCCATGGCCTTAGAATTGTAACTTAATAAATCCCCATTGTTAAAAGCCAACCCATTTTTTGGTATAGCAAACTAAAACGGGCGGTAACTTATTTTTTTTATTATTGTTATTAATGGACTGTCACAGAGAATTCTAGAGATTTGCTAAAATCTGTCCTATGTGATGACATTAACACACTACCAGAATATTTCATTAAGTCACTTTAAATCAACTTACCATTAAACATGATACTGTATAAATACACCTGTATTATATTCATCACTCTAGTTTGATTATAAATAATCATGCAGAAACACAGATTCTCAATTCTATAACAAACATGAAAAAGTGAATAAGAAAATCAATTTAAACCTAAAAAATCAGTAATGATATATCTACTCTATTAGAATTATTCTCTTTTATACATATATAGTACAATAACAAATTTCAGAATTAAGGTCTTGACTGACCCCTTGTGGTCAAATAACTGAAACTAAAGAGCTGCGATATTTACCACCATCTTCAATATCATCTTCAGTTATCCACCATGGCACTGTGTCTTTCATCTTCACTTTTTTTTCAGACAGTCTAGGTGTTTTGCTTGGAGTTTCAAAAGAATCATCTGAAAGCTGAATCAGACACAAATTGGCAAATTTTAAAATATATTTTAAATTTGAGAATCCTAGATTCATCATCAAAAACGTTTCTATTAGCTCTCTCACAGTTCAGCTATCACATACATAATACTCTCAGTGACAATGTATAAACTCATATCTCAAAATAAGTGGACAAAATAACTTAAAAATCAAATATATATATCTCTGGACATCTATTTCATATCCAGAATTAAGCAAATAAGTTGACCAAGGAGAATAACAACTACAAAAACAATAAAAGAAATTAAGAAGACTTGTTTAAGCCAGAAAAATTCAGAAAAGAGAAAAAAGAAGAAAGTAATCCCATTCTTTAAGACATAATCCAGGATCTGAGGATAAATGATGGTTGAATAAAATTACATAGGACCACTCTAGAAGAACGCAGAATTCCAAGATGAGGAGGAATTGAGTTTCAGGGGGCTGGAGAGAATGATGATATTTACCAGAGAAATCAGCATTTTGTCACAATGATTAATAAAGTCTAGAAACTCAAAACTGCTCACATTTGTGTGTGTATGTAGAGCAGATTTAAGGTGTACTTACATTCAACTTAAGTCTTACTTAAATGAACCTTTGTATTTGTCAGGTCTCCTTTCTACTTTTTCAGGTCCAAATTTTACTACAATCCATAAATCCTCTACTCTGACCCCAATCTACTCCACCTTCCTCCCCCAACTCTCAGCCTCTCTTTAGTGAGAAAATAAAAATCTTCAGTCAAATTTGCCATCCTTAAAAAAAAAAAAAAAAAAAATTAAAAAAAGGGCGGCTGCCGTGGCTCAGCAGGCAGAGCTCCGACCTGCCGTGCTGGAGGTCTGGAGTTCGATCCCTGGTGCCTCCTGCCCATATGCAAATTAAAAAAAAAAAAATTAAATTTGCCATCCTCTGTTTCCTTATTCGTTCACTAACCTCACCTGTTGAGGCACCTCTTTCCCTCTTCTCTCAGAAGAGATGATTCCTTCCTCCACTCCAAGTAGAACCTACAGAGGGGTCACTTCCCAACTCTCCAAGTTCTTACTTCCTTGGTTATCCCATTTCACCTTTGTATCTTCATTCCCTCCTCTCTCTACTGTCCCAACTTCCCTCAGATTATAACCTCGCCCATCACTTCATCTCCAGTTCTCAGCACAGTGCGTAGAACAATAGGAGAATGAAAGAATGAACACTTAAAGATTTAAGAGTTACTCTATTCTTAAAAATAAAGTTTTTTATTTTAAGTCCTTTTTTACTTTACCCTTCACCTTTCCTTTGTATTCCAACTTCTTCAGTTACTGCTCGACCTTTTAAAATCTGGTTCCCATCCAAAACAGTTCTCCATGTACCACAGCCCTCCCGAATGCCACAGATACTACATCATGGAATTTGCTACTGGCAAACAACTCTTACTTCCTGAAACTCTCTACCTTTGACTTTAGCGGTCAGACTTCCTCCTACTCATCTATTTTAACTCTCTTTGCTCTTTTGCCCATTTCTTTAACATGAGATTTCCCAGGACTAATCTCTTGGTCCGTTTGGATCCTCGTGGTTCTATACTTTTTCTGGGGAAGAAACCAACATTTACCACGTGCCTGCTCTATGTCAGGCTACAAGCTAAGGCTATCTCACTTAGGGATTTACAGATGGGGAAACTGAAGCTCAGAGACGTTAAGTGACTTACCAAGATCTCACTCTAAGTAATCATTAGAGCAGGGATTCAAACTCAGGTTTCACTGACTCTAACACCTGTCCACTTTCAACTATACTATGTAGTCCCCCAACAAGGATATTGTTACTTGGGTAACATTTATAACTTCTAAGATAACAATACATATACACTTCCAACTGCCAACCAGATCACTTCATCTGAATCACCTCTAAGGGTGTCAATTTTAAAATGTTAAAAAAGAACTCAATGTCTTCCCTGATAACAAGGCTGGAAGGAGGAAGGAAGAAAAAAAACGTTCTTTTCTTCCAACTGAATATGTGAAATTAGCTAATTGTATCACCTTCCACTCTAAACTTTACTATCACCCTGAAATGTTCCATTTCTCTTTCCTTTCTATATCCCACTGTTTCCCAAATTCTGATCAAATCTGCCTCAGGTTCAGTCTATTCCTCCTAACCCACATCAGGGTGTGGAAGAAGGCCTATATAATTTTTGAAGCCAGACGCATCAGGGTTCAAATTTCAACTTCAAAATACGCTAGTTCTGTTGCTTAGAGCAAGTTACTCCTCTAGGCTCCAGTTTATTCATCTGTAAATAGACACAGGGTTGTGACAAATATCAGAAAGAGGAATGGAGAGTATCTAATACACAGTAGGTATTCTCATTTCAGACAATTCCAGATTTGAGCCATTTTAAACCAAAAACAAAAAAACGAACAACAAAAGAGCTGATCCCAGATAAAAACAATGTTAGCAAGGATGTGGTGAAATTGGAACCCTAGTACACTAATATATTGCTGATTGGAATGTGAAATGGTACAGCAGCTTTGGAAAACAGTTTGGCAGTTCCTCAAAAGGTTAATCATAGAGTTACTCTTCAACCCAGAAGTTCCACTCCTAGGTCTAATCAATAGAGTAGCAATGAACAAGAGAAATGAAAATATATACCCAAACAAAAATCTGAACGTGAAATTCATAGTGGCATAATTCATGATAGCCAAGAGCAGAAAGAACCAAAATGTCTATCAACTGATAAAAGGTAGAACAAGATGTGGTATAACCATATAATAGAATATTACTGAGCCATAAAAGGAATAAAGAACTGGTACATGCTACAGCATGGATGAACCTTGAGAACAAAATAAGTGAGCAAAGCTTCAAAGATCACATATTGTAAGATTTCATTTATATAAAACGTCCAGCATAGGCAAATCTATAGAGTTAAAAAGCAGATAGTGGCTACTTAGAGTCAGGGAGGGAAATGGGAGGTGAATGCTAATGGATTCAAGGTTTCTTTTGGGGATGATTAAAATCTTCTAAAATCAATTGCAGTGATGGTTGCATACTCTGTGACTATACTGAAAACATTGACTTGTTCACTTTAAATGGTTAAATTGTATGGTATGAGAATTTTATCTCAGTAAATATATATATAAATATATCTTTCCAAACTCATCTCCTACAACTGGCCCTGAAGGCTCTATGTTGCACCTGTAATCAACCACGCAGACAAGTCAGCCAATACAAAATTTTATGAGAATACAGTTGTCAATTTTCTTCATCCCTGAGCACCACTGAAGACAAATTCATAATGAATATTCCTACAAAGTGACTTGTTTATATTAATTTATAAGTGCAAATTATGCAAACTGTCTGACCAGTCATTTATCAAAATGACCAAAGAAGTTAGCATAACTCTAAAATCATGGTTTTCATTGTTAAAAATGAAACGCTGACTTAGAGCTTTTCTGAGTAGAGTATGAATGCGTGTACGCGTTGGAGGAAGTGGTAAATGAGGGTAGAAGAAAAAAAAACATTTTCCCAAAGGCCTGTATGCTATTTAACTTTTACAGTGAAAATGTTTTCCATAAATAAAATTTTCAAAATGTGCCCTTATTTGAAATTAAAATATCAGTTTCCCAAATGGGATGTGAGATCCATATCTGAGGGCTACTACATCCTAGCAACTGATAAATGCTTTAATCCTTACGACAATCCTATAAAGTAGGCATTATTTTTCCTGTTGAACAGATAATGTTCCACCACATCAAACTCCCTTGATGAACAGGAACTTAGACTAATAGTTTAAAACATGACTCTCTTTAATGCTCTGAAAGCATTAAATGTAGATATATAGGATGTGGTGTAACCCCTTCATTTATTCATTCAGCAAATATTTATTAAGGTACTGCAGATATAGCAATAAACACACAGCTGATGCCTCACAAACCATGTATGCTTGTAATGGAGGCAGAAAACGGAGTCATAAAAATAATGGGTGGTGTGAAGTGCTATACAGATAACTGAATACATGGTATATTAAGAAGTGACTTGATGGTTAATTTTTTCCTAAACAACCAGGAAAAATCTTCCTGGGTATGGTGATATTTAAGATGAGATCTTCACTGGTCAGGTGAAGAATAAGGGAACAGCACTTCTGAAATGCTGCTAGTGCAGCCCCTAATGTGGAATGACCTAGGCACGTGTCGGGGAGAAAAAATGGCCACTACAGCATAAGTAAAGTGGATGAGGCAGAAGAGTGGTATATAGGCAATGAGGGAGACAAAAGCAAAATCAAGCAGGTCTTGGTAAGCCATGATATCAAGTTTGGATTTTGTTCCACATGTGGTGGAAACAGTGCTTTAAACTAGGGAAGGACAAGAATCTGATTTAAGTAACAGATGATATGGCTGCAGATTGGTGAGATGAAAGCTGGGACATTAGTTGCAAACTATTGCAGCAGCCCAGATAGATGATGGTGGTATGGACTCAGGATGCTGGTAGTGTGCAGGCAGAGAACTGGAGGGATGAGAGATATATTTGGAGGTGTGGGTGGAAAAGCATGGAGATGGGCTGACTGTATCTTAGAGGTGACAGAACTGGAGGATGAGTCTCTTAAAACAAGTTTACAATATAGCTTTCAAAAATACAACTTACCTCTTTCATAAACTGTTCAAATTCTTCATCTAGCTCTTCTTTGGAATAGTGAGCCATAATCTATTAATTTTCACTTCCCAAAGTAAACATTCGAAAGTATTTACAAAATCGGAGACACTAAATGACAAGAAATAGAAACATCTTTTTAGAAAGTCCACATCATGTCATAAAAACAACCAGACTTAAGACATTTCTCTTATGATTTTGTATATACATACAATTCTTGACCAATAAACGGGACAAGAGATCCCTAATTCGTCCGGCAAAATGATGTGGAAAAGCAGTTTTCACAGGGTGTCTTGTGCTTAGAGCCCAGAATGACATTTTCATGTTAACAGTCAATTGTTAAAGGGTAGTCTTTCTATATTTGCTAACTCTGTACATATTACTGTATATGGTGGTGGTGGTGGGGATTATCTAACATTCTTCAAACCAGGTCCTCACAGGATCTTTTAAAATGTACTAACTGGCAAATCTGGAGGATTGTTTCTTTCTTGAATGCACGGAATAGTTTTGTGCAAACTTAACATTCAGTTACTTATTTCATAATCCATATGATAGTTATTTCCAGATATGTGGATACATCCAGATACACAAGGAATTTTTAAAGACTCAATCAATTTAATGAAGCATACGAAACAACATGAATTATGTTTCTTTTGGAGGGAGGGAACAACTTAAGTGAAATCTATGAACCCAATTTTGGTTCTGCTCCAGCTGCCTGATTCTAATTCCTTGAGGCAGCCCCAACCCCAGCTTATTTTTTGCAGGTGTCGGATGTGGGGACACGGGCAATACCTTGCCCAACCTGCCGAAAAACACCTCCTCCCCCTAATTAACATTTCCGATCAGTGCAGGGTGGGGTGGTAAGGTGCTGGTTCCAAGAACTTGGTCTGAGACGGCCGCATCAAAGATCTTCATTTCGATGGGGTCCCGGTTCCAGGAAGCGCGGGTTGGAGGGAAGACAAAGCCGCCTTTGCAGTGAAATCCTGACGAAGGAGGGGGCAGATCCGGGAACCCAAAGCCTTAAAGACTGAATGTGAACCAGGTCTGGGCCATGGTGACCCCAGCGAGGAGCAACTGTCCACGCCTCACCTACCTTTGCCTCGGGAATTCGGCGCTTTCCCCGCTCGTCCGAGGGGTCCCAGCAGTTGCCAGGGGAACACATTTCGGCTGCCGGGCTCTGGATCACATGACCCGGTTTGTTCACGTGATTGGCAGGCCCAGCGAGGCAGCCGTTAGTTTCCTAGTAGGTTATTCCTTTTAAAAGCGAAAGCTGTAATAACCACAATTCAACAGGGTAATTTGGTGGGTAAGAGCCATCGCTGCCGCAATAATATGTTCTCCCCGGCTTTTTCTACGCTTCTTGGAAAAGTGGAAGGCAGCGAACGAGTTTCTGGAAAGGCAGGACAGAGGCGTGATGGGAGTTGTAGGCACATCCGGTGGTTTCCTGGGAAATGTAGTCTTAGCTCCCTATGTCGTATTTTGCTTTTCCTCTTTCCAACCATCTTCAGCCTTGTCATTTGTGCTTTCTTACTTCCTCACGGAAGTTTTAAAGGAATTTAACTTATTGGCATTTCCTCTGCGTGCCAAGCTCTGTGCGGACCATTGTGAGAGAAACTCAGACCTTTAAGAAACAACTTGACTGTCAGGATAGGGACTCGGTCCCGCCATCTAGTGGAGGAGAAATTGAAAATGCATACACGTCAACCTTCACTTTTAAGATACCACTACTCAAATCGTATCGTTTCTCCTACTCTAACTATTCCCTCATTCTATAGCGACACCTTACAGCTATTTTCTCGGGGGTTTTTTCTTGCCATTTCTTCTCTAAAAAAAAAAAAAAGGAACACAACTTGGAGTTTCAGAAGACAGCATTTAAGATGGTAAAAGTAAAATTGACAACAGTTGAAGGGATTGTTGCTGCCAAACATAGTTTAGGACCTCATCATCTCTGGTCTGTTCTCATCCTAACCTATCAGTTGTTGCAATGAAGTGTCCCACCTTCTATCAAAGACCAGTCTTCCTACATATGATCTTGAGCCTTTACCAGTTCTTCTCAATTTTGTTCCACTAGTCGTTTCCTCTTTCTTCTGTCTCTTCAACTTTTGATTGTCTGTTGGATTCTTCCCCAAATTAATAGAACACACTTCGGAAATGCATCCCCTGAACAAAATGCTACTTCTAAAACACTCTTTTCACTCTATAGCTCACAGCAGTTAAACCTATCCCATCCTTTCCTTGACTGCAATTTTTTTTTCCTGAACCATTCTCTGCTTTACCTCCCTTTTCATTCAGACCCTCTAATATAGCTTCTACCCCCAGCATGCTACTAAAACCATTCTTGACAATATCACTGATTTTCCCCACATTGCTAAATCCCAAAGAAATGCACATAAGACATCATCTTGCTTGATCTCCTAACATTATTTGATCCAGCTGTCCACTATCCCTATCTTACTTTTTCTTCCACTTTTTTTTTTTTTTTTTTTTTTTGCATGGGCAGGCACCGGAAAACGAAGTTTTTCTTTCATTTTTATGGCCTCTTCTCAGTGTTTTTTACTGTTCCTCCATCTATTCTACCTGACCTCCAAATGTAATTTTTCAGAGTTCATTTATGGACCCTTTTATCTTCTCATTTTACATTCTTTCCTAAGCAATTTGATCCCCCTTTTAGTTTTATATATCATCTATGTACTCATGAATTTCAAATGTATGTCTCCATTCTAACCTCTCTTTTGATATCTAGTCTCCTATATCCAAGCTACCTAACTGGCATCTCCACTTTGATATCTCGAAAGCATCTCCAACTCAATGGAAGTCTTGCTTTTACCCCCTGCCCTCACACTGATCTTCTCTTCTATAACTTCCCATCTCCTAATACGGCAACTTCTCCCACAAGTAACCCAAGACAGAAATCTGTGAGTCTCTCTTTCCCACACTCAAGACAGAAATCTCACCCACAGTCTATCCCTCTCCCAAATTCTGTCCGTAATTAGGACTTGTCAGTGCTACCTCCAAAATATATCTCTATTCTATTCACTTCCCTATGTCTTCATTGCTAATGTATACTCCAAGATATTATCTTTTGTCTGAAATTCTCCACTAGCCTCCAACAAGTCTCTCTGTTTCCACTCTCGACCATTCTCCACACAATACAAAAAGTGATCATTTGAGACCATAAATCAGATTATTGCTTAAAATCTTTCAATGATATCCTATTATGCTTAGCCTGAGATTTAAACACACACAAGGGCTTGTATGATGTGATTGGTACTACTTACCTCTACAGCCTTGTCTCATCTCCACTCCTCAAAGCACACAGAATTATTTGCAGCTTAATTGCAGAGTTTTATCCTTTGGTCACATTTAGGTAATTAGAACTTTAGTATTGGGGATGGAGGATGAACATTATTATGTCTAAGTTCTGAATATGGGTCATTTTCTTCCCTTGCATAAATCTATAGTACTTTTGCTTATGGGAGTCAAGAGTTCTGAATTGTAGTTAGGGAGTCATAAACTTTTGTTTCCTCAACTGAATTGTTATATATATTTTTTCAGAATAATAATGATCAAAAGAATGGTTAATATTTATGGAGAGCTTATTCTATGCTTGACATTGTCCTATGCATTTTATAATATTGTTTAAGTTTCTTAACTATCTTTTGAAGTATATAGTATTATTGACTTTTTAGAGAAAGTAAACTAAAGTTTAGAGAGATTAAGTAACTTTCTGAAGTTCACATAACTAATAAATGATGGAAACATGATTCCAACCCTGAAGAATTGAACTCTTGGCACAAAATGTTAAACACTGCAACTCTAACTCTCATGATAAATATGTATGTAGTTAAAATGTCATTGAGATGGCAAAGTAAATGAGTTACTTTACTAATTAACTTTGGCAAGAATGGAAAATTCCTATTTTCATAGCTCTTCATAATAGCGATAGATTTCTCATGTATTTTTATGTTTTAAGTGATATGAACTTTTATATATACTTGCGTTTGTTCAGCTCTCTAGTGAGGTTTTAGGGTACAGGAACTGTACCTCAGCCTTATATTGCACTTTCTCACAGCAAACAGTACAGTGGAGGAACTCGGTCAACACTGACTATCAGAATGGCTGAAATAAACAGATAATAACATCAAATGCTGTTAAGGATGTTAAGAAACTAGATCAATAATACATTCCCTGGAGGAGTGTAAAATGGTACAGTTAATCTAGGAAAGAGTTTGGCAGTTCTACACAAAAATAAACTTGCACTTACCATATTGTATTCTTGAACATTAACCCAAAGAAATGAAAATATGTTTACACAAACACCTGCATATGAATGTTCATAGCAAGTTTTATTCACATAGTCCCAAATTGGAAACAACCCCAATGTCCTTCATTGGGTTAATGGTAAAACAAATTGTACTAAGTCGTCAATATGATAATGTCCTTCAAAGAGATCAACCAGCCATTTAATATCAAGTTAATGTTATTGGATCCCTCCTACCCTCAAGATGGCACAATTCATCCTTGCTGAAATTAAAATCTGTATAGGTAATGGATTTGCGTCCTCTGCCAGCATAGCCTCCACTAGCACCACTATTTGAAAACTTAAAGAATGTCCTATTCATTGGTATGGTCAACCCCCGTAACGCTGCTTCTGACCAAGAGACTTATTTTATGGCAAAGCAGGTGCAACAGTGTGTGTGTGACCACAAGATACACTGAGTTTATCGTATGTTTTATCATCCAGAAAAAGCTGACAGAGTAAAATGGTAGAATGGCCTGTTGAAGGGTCAGCTAAGGTTCCAGGTTAGGGAAAAGATGGGGTATATGTTTCTTATTAATGTCTGAAATATGGAACTATGTCCCTTCTAGCTAGAACATGTGGACTTAAGTACTAAGGAGTGGAAGTACAATTAAATTCCTCACACTACTACTCCCAGAGTGTGTATTTCTGTTCCTGCAACCTTACGCACTGCTGGATTAGAAGTTCTGGCTTCATGGGAGAGCACTTCACCAGACGGTATGGTAAATGTTCCAGAGAACTTAAAGCTATGGTTATCATGAGTGGGCCAGGAGGCAAAAAAGGTATTAATATATTGACAAAGTTAATCCACACTAATTATTGTAAAAAGTCAGGGTCACTGCTATATAATAGAGGCAGGGAGGAATATGTCTGTAATCCAGGAACTTCACTGGTGTATCTCCTATTGCTCATGTGCCAGCTGATGATGGTGAATGGATAATTATAGAAACTTTGGCCTGGCAGGGGCAAAACAACCCTAAGGAAAGAAAGTCTGTGTCGCTCTACAAGGCAAGCGACCTTAGATGAGCTGAAAGGCTGGCCTAGTGGGAGAGAAATCCAGACTGAGTAATGGCAGAGAGAGATGATATCAATAAGGTCTTGGGAGTAGCTAAAGCAGCAAGGGCAGTAGCTAGTGGCATAGACCCTCTTGCACAGATTGTGGCGGGCTACCACCTTGAAGGGCATTCTGTGATAGATTGGACTTAAGGGAGAGAAGGGGCAGATCACTATTTCCATGTCTAGCTCTCATAGACTTTGACCAGTTCCCTTCAGGTGCAACTGGAGAGTGCCTCACTCTAGCCAAGGTGTGTCTCATTTCCCTTCCCAGAATTTTTTTCACAATGACGTGTGGGATGCCCATGGCATTGCTATGTGTGTACAAACTAGAAGTGGTTTTGGGGTAGTTAAAACCGCAGGGGCCACCTTTACCCATGGGGGATGGGATCGCAGGGACAAATGCTTCCCCTTTTATGTCATACATTTAGTAGAGACTTCTCAGAAGGTCACATGGAATCCAGCACAGGTGGCCAAAGCCATAATCATTTTGATAATGTATTGTATCAGCCTTCCTTTCTTCCCTCTTTTTACTCCTTCTGTTCATTTTCCCCTGCTTTCTGGGATTGAATTCCCAGGTAAATTATCTACAGGGAAGACTTTTTGGGAGGAACTCAGGCCAAGACAGTTAATCTTATTAATTAAATTTGAACTGATATGTAAATCTGAATAATTCAAGTCTTATATGCAATTCTGCTTCATTATTCATGTGTACAGATTTAGAAAAGCGTGAATATTTTGTAAATTAAAAGAACTGTTTCAACTTATCTAAACTTTGTTCTTCATTTGATTTGCATCTGAGAGTTGGTTGTCATTGCAGTAAGTTGCTATAGCATTAAAATGTTCACTCTGCTATATAAAGTATCCACATATTTACAGATGTACAGACTGAATGGGAGAGGGTTTCTTTAGGCTTTAAAGTTGCATGAATTGTCCAACAGTCTTTCATATTATTGGATATTTGAATGTTATGACATTCTCAGTGTAAATGACTATGAAAATTAGGGGAAAGTTCTTCAATAACAAGGTAAATGGAATTTGTGGCATTATTTCTATTGGCATTTGTCATGTCAGTTTACGTTTTCGCCATCAGAGGTCATGAAAGGACAGTGTAGAACGGAGCATTTGAGTTTTGTTGGGAATAAACTTAACTTTGAAATTCCAACTGTAACTTATTTTTAGAAGGTTTTTTTAAAACAAAAAAAATTGCAATCCGCTTACTGTCATTTGTAAATGAAGGAAAGTTTTCAAAATAAAATTATTAGGCAGGTTGCAAGATTTATCAGGCTGTTCTTTGACATTGGTGCTTTCAAATTCTATTTAAAGCATAAAATTTTTAAATGAGAAGTATTGACTAGTTCTTAGCTCGGAAATATAAATAAAATATTTAATTTCATTTTTAAAAAAGTATTCCACTTAATAAAATAAAGAAAATAAACGAAATTGATACTTAGAAGTGTCTTGGAATACATTTCTTAGTGAACATGGCATATACTTCATCAAGCATAAGAAAGTGCATCTCAGATGTTTTTTCTGAGAAACTGATGGTGCAAGATGTATCTAATTATCTCGCTGATAATAACAAAGTTTTGTTTTAAATACCTACTATTGATATTGATGTGTATTTTGGTTAAGTTATAAGTGTATGTATCTAAAACTTCTCTAGATAAGTTCTTAGAAGTGCAAAACCAATAAGTTAAAATAATTTGTATTTGTGTTATAAAAACACAGAAGTCATCAGTTGTCTTTGCTTTTTCTTTGTAATCATAACAGAAAAACCTCCTGTAAATTTTTTGCATCATCATGGTTAGGTTTTAAAAATGCTGTTCATGAGTTGGCATTGGGCAGTCAAAATACTATCCACTGAAGTTGGAGTCCAAAGCTACCAGCAGCGTTGGCCCACCTGCACTGCCTCTCAACAGCTCTGGCTTTGGCCAGCTAAGCTCTGCCCAGCCAAAAGAACTACTAGTGGGCGAAAGGAGCCCCTGCAGGGCTGCAGGCTGGTTGAGGGAAATTGTATTAGATTTATACAAAAAGTTTAAACTAAAATGTGACATTATCCATCCCAAATTCTTTTTTTAAAAAAATAGGTATAGCAATAGTACCTACACCACAGTGTGATGAATACATTAATTGAAACATAAAAATTTAGAATGGTGCCTGGTACGTGATAACACACATGCACTATTGTGTTGTTATTTGTGAAGCACTTCATATAGTGTATATAGTAAGTAATGATTTATTATCTATTTACTACCACTATTATTTCTAAGTTTCTTCCAATATAGGGTATTAAAAGACATTTTTTGTTTGTCTCTTGGAGCCTCACACCTATCAAAGCCTTTAAAATAATTTAAAACACAACTCCGACTTTTAAAGGAATCCATTTTTATGAAATATTTGTTTAAACAGCCAATCTTCATCTTCAGTGTTGCTCATATGGCATCTCTCCCATCAATTACGTCCTCGTTTTTGAGTCTGTTTATGTTCCTGGGTTTACTCTCTAATCTTTTAGTTGTTCTCAAGTTTTGGAACTTCCATCCTGTTCATCTGTGCAGCCTGCTCCCATCTAAAATCTCTTTCTGTGCAATGACTGTGGAGAGTTGTGATGGGAGCTGACCAGATTCTGGTAGGTGATTTCATTATTTTAATTCATGCCCCTTTCGTGATAATAGTAACTACCATGCAGGCAATCTTGGAGATTTTTTAAAAATTAATTTAGGCTTCCAGGAAGATGGCTGAGTAGAGTAGCTCGAGATTAGCCCTACTCCACGGAAAAGTTAGAGAAGGAACAGGAGGGCAACTGAGGGGATTTGGGAGTGTGGCTGACCTGGGAGAGCCTTCTGCACCAATGTGGCAGTCCTGGTTGCAGAGGCCAAGGAACTGAGAGGTAGAAAGCTGGAGACTGACGTGGAGGCGCAGAGACCCCGGGAGTGCACGGACGGGAGCCGAGGACTAGAGGCCACATTTCTTGGGTGCACTACCCTCACCAGCACAGCTCCGTGACCGGCGACACATCCCACACTCCACGCACCCAAACCCAGTCACCCACTTCCATTCCTTGTGCTCCAAGAGACCCCACCCCACCAGCCCCCAGTGCCATACCTGCGCCCCACCCACACCCCAAGTGCAGCCCAACCCACCTCTCCTGCATCCCTCCCCAGCACTACCTCCACCTCCCTGTTACCTGCAGGCTGTTGCTAGCACATAAAGGCTGTAGGCACTAATCTCCATACCCAGGCTATCCCCGCCCCTGTCCATAGTGTTGAACAGCTTCACCCAGCACACCCAGCTCTGCGCATCAGTTGATGGCACTCCTAGGCCCACACATGCACACAGACCCCCAATCGTGTCATTCAGCTCTGGGAACCACACTTGACAGCATTCCTAGAACTGCATTCGCACATCCCTCAGCCACACTTCCCAGCTCTGAGAAAGTGCTGACCTACAAGTCAGGTCACATCTGCCGCTAATCCAGGAAGACATAATGTTGACCTGCTGCCACTGCTCTACACATGCACACAAAGGGCCCCATGCCTTAGACTGGTGCACACCAGAGTTACACCCCCAAGACCTGTGCACCTGCACAGCTACATCCTCCCTGGTCACTGGGAGCCAACATTCACAAGCATCAGTGTAACATCCCCAACCTGCACCTATACCTGCCCTGAAACAAATCACCATACTGAGTGCCTCCCCCGTGCCCTGCTCCCTGCTGTACAACCATCCTGCAAACACAAGGCCTTAGACTACTGAAAGAAATCAACTCCCAAAGTAAATCAATCAAGTATATACATGCCACGAAGACATCAGAAGATCACTAAGCATGTCACAATGCAGACAGATATAGCCCTACCTAATGACCAAATTAAAACACCTCAGTAGGCACAGGCATTGGAACAACTAATCAAAGATGTCCATGCAACTCTACTAAACAAAATTAATGGGATAGCAAATTACATAAAAGAGATCAAGAAGACAGTAGAAGAGCATAAAGAAGAATTTGAAAGAATAAACAGAAAAACAGCAGATATCACAGAGATTAAAGACTCTGTTGACCAAATAAAAAACATACTAGAGGCACACAACACCAGATTTGAAGAGACAGAAGAAAGACTAAGTGATATAGAGGACAGGATAATTGACTTTGAAGACTCAAAACAGCAAATGGCAAAATAGATGGAAAAAATTGAATTGGATCTCAGGGAAATGATAGACAAAACAAAGCACGCAAATATAAGAATCATTGGTGTCCCAGAAAGAGAAGAGAGGGGTAAAGGGCTAGGAAGAGTAATTGAGAATATAATGGGGGCAAACTTCCTAACCCTCATAGAAGACATAAATATACAAGTCAAAGAAGCCCAATGAACTTCAAACAGAATAAATCCAAATAGGCCTTCCCTAAGACACACACTAATCAGTCTGTCAAATGTTGAAGAGAAGCAGAAACCCTTCTACTACACATAAGGGAAACCAAATAAGACTGAGTTCAGACTGCTCAACTATCATCCTGGAGGCAAGAAGGCAATGGTATGATATATTCAAGATCCTGAAAGAGAAAGACTTCCAGCCAAGAATTCTATACCCAGTCAAATTGTCTTTCAAAACTAAGGGAGAGATTGAAGTTTTCACAGATAAGATGTCCTGAAAGAATTTGTCAACAAGAGACTGGCCCTATAAGAAATACTAAAAGGAGTTCTGCCAGTTGGAAAAAAAAGAGAGAAGAGGGAAGTCTGGAGAATGGCACAGAATTGAACAGTAGCACTAAGGGTAATTTAAAGACTACAAAGAGAAAGGGGGAAAAGGATATATAGATCTGACAAATAAAATAAAAAAAGATAAAATGGTGGATTCAAGAAATGCCTTTTCAGTAATAACTTTGAATGTTAATGGACTAAAATTACCAATTAAGAGGTACAAATTCGCAGAATGGATTAAGAAACATAATCCAGCTGTATGCTGCTTACAAGAGACTCATCTTAGACACAAGGATACAAATAAATTGCAAGTGAAGGGATGGAAAAAGATTTTCCACTCAAGTTGTAACCAAAAGAAAGCAGGAGTACCTATACTAATATCAGGCAAAATAGACTTTAAATGTAAAGACATCATAAGAGATAAAGAAGAATACTATATACTAACTAAAGGGTCAATTCACCAAGAAGATATAACAATCATAAATGTTTATGCTCCCAATCAAGGAGCTCCAAACTACATGAGACAGACATTGACAAAACTGAAGGGAGTGATGATATTTCAACAATAATAGTAGGAGACTTCGATACACCACTCTGCTCTATAGATAGAATGACCAGACAGAAGATCAACAAGGAAATAGAGAAATTAAATAACTTGATAAATGAATTAGACCTAACAGACATATGTAGGCCATTGTACCCCAAAACACAAGGATATACATTCTTCTGTAGTGGTCATGGTACATTCTTCAGGATAGACCATATGCTAAGGCACAAAACAGGTCTTTATAAATTTAAAACATTGAAATTATTCAAAGCACTTCCTCTGATCACAAGGGGTTGAAGCTGGATCTCCATTACTACCAAAGAATGAGAACATTCACAAATATATGGAGATTAAATAACACACTCTTAACAGCCAGTGAGTCAAAGAAGAAATTGCCAGAGAAATCAGTAGCTATCTGGAGATGAATGAAAATGAGAAAACAATTTATCAGAATTTATGGGAAGTGGCAAAGGCTGTGCTGAGAGGAAAATTTATTGCCCTAAATGCCTTTATTAAAAAACAAGAAAGAGCAAAAATTGAAGACTTAGTAGCACACCTGGAGGAAGTTGAGAAAGAATAGCAAACTAACCCCAAAGCAAACAGATAAAGAGACATAACAAAGATTAAAGCAGGGATAAATGAATGGGAGAACAAAAGAACACTAGAAAGAATCAATAATACCAAAAGTTGGTTCTTCAAGAAAATCAATAAAATTGATGGGTCACTAGCAAGACAGACAAAGAAAAAAAGAGAGAGAATGCAAATAAGCAAAATCAGAAATGAGAAGGGGTGCATTACCACAGACCCTGAAGAAATAAAAGAAATTATAAAAGGATACTATGAACAACTATACACCAACAAACTAGACAACTTAGATGAAGTGGGCAAATTCCTGGAGACACATAAACAAGCAACACTAACTCAGGAAGAAATAGAAGATCTCAACAAATCAATCACAAGTAAACAGATTCAATCAGTCATCAAAAATCTTCCTACTAAGAAAAGCCTTGGGCCAGATGGCTTCACAGGGAAATTTTATCAAACATTCCAGAAAGAACTAACACCAATCCTGCTCAAACTTCTCCAAGAAATTGAGGAAAAAGGAACTCTACCTAACTCATTTTATGAAGCTAATATCACTTTAATACCAAAACCTGATAAAGATGCTGTAAGAAAGGAAAACTACAGGCCAAGCTCTCTAATGAACATAGATGCAAAAATTCTCAATAAATATTAGCAGATCAAATCCAACCTCACACTAAAAGAATTATACACAATGAACAAGTGGGATTTATGCCAGGAATGCAAGGATGGTTCAACACAAGAAAATCAGTTGATGTAATATGGCACATTAGCAAATTGAAAGGGAAAAATCACATGATCATCTCGATTGATGCTGAAAAAGCATTCAACAAAATTCGGCATCCTTTTCTGATAAAAACACTCCAAAAGATAGGAATCAAAGGTAACAACCTCAATATGATAAAGGGAGTATATGAAAAACCAATAGCCAGCATCATACTCAATGGAAAGAGACTGAAAGCTTACCCCCTAAGATCAGGAACAAGACAAGGATGCCCACTGTCACTGGAATTGAATCAAGAGTGCAGAAATAGGCCACCAAATCTATGGTCAACTGATTTTGACAAGACCCCCAAATCATCTGAACTGGGACAAAATAGTCTTTTCAATGACTGGGCATGTAAGAACTGGATATTAATAGCCAAAAGAATGAAAGAGGACACCTATCTTTCACCCTACACAAAATTAACTCAAAGTGGATCAAACACCTAAATATAAGAACTAGCACCATAAAGCTTCTAGAAGAAAATGTAGTGAAACATCTTTAAGACCTAGTAATAGGAGGTAAATTCCTAAACTTTACACCCAAAGCACAAGCAACAAAAGAAAATAGATGAATGGGAACTCCTCAAAATCAAATGCTTCTGCACTTCAAAAGACTTCATCAAAAAGGTGAAGAGGCAGCCAACTCAATGGGAGAAAATATTTGGAAATCACATATTGGACAAAGGTTTGATTTCCTGTATACACAAAGAAATCATACAACTCAACAACAACAGAACAAACAACCCAATTATAAAATGGGCTAAAAATATGAATAGGCATTTTTCTGAAGTGCAAATACAAACAGCTCAGAAACACGTGAAGAGATGCTCATTTTTCATTCACTATCAGGGAAATTTAGATCAAGACTATAATAAGATACCACCTCACACTTATAAGAATGGCTGCAACATTCTTATAAACAAACAGGAAACTGCAAATGTTGGAGAGGTTGTGGAGGAACTGAAACACTTGTACACTGCTGGTGGGAATGTTTTATAATGGTGCAGCCACTATCGAAGACTTTTTGGCGGTTCCTTAGGAAACTAAATGTCGACTTGTTCTATGACCCAGCAATAGCACTACTTGGTATATACCTAGGAGAGCTGAAAGCAACGACACAAACATTTGCACACCAATGTTCATAGCAGCATTATTCACAATCACCAAAAGATGGAAACAAACCAAATGCCCATCAACAGACGAGTGGATCAACAAAATGTGGTATATACATATGCTGGAATAGTATGCAGCAGTAAGACAAAATGATACCCTGAAGCATATGACAAGATGGATGAGGTTTGAGGACATAATGCTGAGCAAAATTAGCCAGACACCAAAGGATAGCTACTGTATGATTCCACTTTTATGACAAGCATAAAGATATAATCAGAGGCTTATAATACAGAATATAGGGGACTTAGAGATACACAGAAGCTAGAGATGGGTGATTCATTAGCTAATGAGGTTGAACTCCAATGTAAGGGAATAGATAGGAGTGAAGGTAGTTCTTTAGTGGGTCTATAAGTAATACTATCATATTGAAGATGAACAAGATTGAAAAGGGTTGATTAGACTTACTAATCCCACTGATTAACACTAGAAATATGAATTAGTTCTCACAAGAATTACTTCAAAGATATGATTCTGGTACAAAGAGTGTATAAGTCCAGGGTACAGGGAAAAGCTACTATTGCATGCTATGAGCTATTTTCAAAAGGAAACCATTAGCACTTCCACAGCAACAGGAGAGGTAAATAATGGAGAGAGAGACAAGAGTTAAAAGGAGGTTTAGATTTCCTATTTGGCGAGGGTGTGTTTATAGGATTTCTCTCTTGGGGACAATGAAATTATCTAAAATTGAGAATGTTGATGGACTGTGGATTTTGGGTCCTTTACATGATGCCCAATGAATGCAGGTGGCTAAAGGATGCTCTGACAGAGAAGTAGATTGATGAACGATGGTGTATACTTATGAACGAAGCTTGTGCTGCTACAAAAAGGAACAAAGTCGTGAGACAAGCAATGATGTGAATGAACATGTGGGACATTTAGTGAGACGAAATAAGCCAGAAACAAAAGAACAAGAATGGTACAGTCATCTTTAGAAAATGTTTATGAGAAAACAGGGACCTAGATTGTAAGCTTTTAGAACAGATACATTAAGTCTGGAGTGGTGATTATTATTTCTAGATTTTGAAAGGCTTTTTTATATATATAACCTGATATTTAGAGATAAGAAGAAAGCCGATCATGTTGGGGTTAAAGTAATATAGAACATAGGGGTAATGAAGACAGTGTCTATATTTTAGAACCACACATACTTTTTGAGACCAATGGGAGAAAGTTTTATTTGGTTTGGAACTGAAATTTTCTGTAGTGCATAATCTAATTCAACCTATATGTATAGCTCATTTGAACAATTGAAACACAGGGAGCACAGAATAAGAAAAAGTCATTTAATCCTGTATAGATTATTGTAATGCCTGGATACATCCTACAGTATATTAAGCAGATAATCAGAAAGTATTGGCAAAGTCCCCTGAGGGATGGGAGAAAGAATATGGAACTATTAACTCTTACCATTAGGGAATTCTGTGATACTGTGTTAAACTTTAGGGACACTCAAATCAATAGGCCATCATGACGGTTACTCTTGTGAAGCTTATGGAGATAGCAGAGAAGCTTAGCTTATCTATAGGCATGCCTAAGAGTTACTTCTGAAGGACCTCTTTTGTTGCTCAGATGTGGCCTCAGTCTGTCTAAGCCCAACTCTGCAAGTCAAATCATTGCCCTCCCCACTATGAGAGACATGAGATCCAGGGGTGAAAGTCTCCCTGGTGATATGGGAGATAACTCCCAAGGATGAATCCAAACTTGGCACCATGGGATCAACAATTCCATCCTGACCGAAACGGGGGAAAGAAGTGTAATTAATAAAGTATCAGTGGCAGAGAGTCAAGAGGCAACTCTGGAGGTTGCTCTTATACAAGCTTCAGTTAGACCTTGTTACCTATCATAACCTGCTAACCTCCAACCAGGACCATTCCAGCCAATCCTAAAGAACACCTAGAGCAATATATATGATTCCACAAGTGTTCCATGGACTAGATTAACTTTCCAGAAACCTACAACCTCTAGATGTGTTCCTGATCCAGATACATTCTGAAACCTAGCCCAGGCTCTCCAGAACACAGATAGTTCCATCTCCCTACCCCATAGTAATGACAGACCCTTCCAATATGAAAAATTTAGAATTGCCATAGCCCAGAGAGAGGGATGGAAAGATCAAATGTTATGGTGGAGTTATACAGAGAAGATAGGCTTTAGCAAATGAATGTGAACACTGAATCATTAAATTGACGTCTCTTTTAGTCTCCAGTGTTTTTGAGCAACCAGAAGTAAAAATTGTGAAATTGTAACCCATGTCAAACTCTGAAATGTGTTCTGCAACTAATTGTGGTGCTGTGTTTTGAAATTTATAGCTTTTTTGTATATATGTTATTTTTCACAAAAAAGAAAAAAGTCAATTGTGATGATAAAAAAGTATTTAAGCCCTCTAGCCTCCTATATTCTGGAGCAACTAGAAGGAAAACTATTAGAGGATCATATCGTAACCCATGACACACCCTGGGGTCTGGTCTGTAACTTCTTGTTGAATAGTGCTTTGAAAACTATTGATTTTTTATTCCTTTGCTTTGTATATATGTTTTACTATACAATAAAAAAAGTTAAAAATAAAAAAAAATAAAACTTAATTTTAAACTTTCTGTGACTCAGACTGGCTTGATTCCTTAGTGAATTTAGGGTCAATCAAGTTTGACATGAAAACATGGCATTTAGACCTGAAAATAGATTATGCTACCTACACAAATACTGATGTGTTATATCGCTTAATATTTTTACTCAGCTTTTTTGTTTGTTCTTATTACATAATCCATTTTAAAAGTAAAAATATAAATTAGTATTTGGTATGAAATGGGAGAAAAAGTTGATTTTCTGCCGAAGCCCTTTATAGAAGAACTCCTTTATCCAGAAAGTCAAAGCACATGCATCATTTTCTACTCACCATATAAATCTCATTGATGAAAAACAAGGTTTCTTTGAAAAAGAAAGAAAATATAAAGAGACTGTTTCTACAATTCCACCAAACCTTTCACCAATGCTTCTAACAAGTTCCAAAATGAATTTCATCTCCATCTTCTCCCTTGTTTGCCCTCTGCAGAAGGTTTTAATGAGCAACGAACTGTTATGAAGGGTGAAAGCCAGAGGAAGGAAAATTGTGAATATTCTACCACCTGCGTTATTCTACACCCGATAATCAAGAATATTGAGAGTATCATTAGTTGCATAACATCACTCCCTTACTAAAGAAATCCATTTAGCTCCAGAAAAACTGCACAAGAAACCAAAGAACAATCCAATTCAGATTTATTTTATAGTCACATTCAAGCCTTCACTGATCTGATATTTCAAGTTCTTCTCTGCTTATGTCTCTATTAGCATTTTATCTTATTCTGCCCTTTACTTTTTAAATGTCATAAGCCCTTTGAGGGAGACCATTGTGTTATTAGTTTTTGTATTATAATATATTTTTTTCACAAAGTAGATTTCAATAGTGCTCAATGAGAGATTGTTAAAACTATTGGCTTTATTATCTCTTGGTCCCATTATATTCTCTATTTGCTTATGTTACAACTTAAAATTTTTGTAGGTATTAAACATGTTGAATGGATGGTATGCATGGGGGAAATGCCTTCTTCCACCTTCTAGCCCACCCCTGTATATTAGTTAGGAGATTTTCTTTGATCTGAGCTTGGGTGAGCACATTATTTCAAGGCAGGGGTAATCTAGGGAAGAGACAACTATAATAAAAATGTGATGACCCTTTATTACTCTAAGTAGGAATGTCAATGGATGACAATGATGCCCAACTATGTAGGCAAAGGACAATGAGAGATGAAGGAGTCGGAGAATCTCCTCTATTGGCTCTGTGATTACTCAAAGTTAACCTGCATGCTCTCTACTTTCCCAGGGTCTAGAAGGTGGGTTAATAAATTGCCTTTTTAAATCTGGATAAATACTACATCCGTGGGAAAAATTTTTCATTTTGTGTTTCAATTCTGAAGAGATCAGAAAAAGATAAAGATGTCAACTAAACTGCCCATGGCTCCAGAATAGGGTTCCTCAGACTCATTAGTGTGAGAATGACGATTGGTGACTCATGACCTTCCTGTTGGCTGGAGTGGAGTGGGGGTGGGGGGTGGGAGTGAGAAGGCAGGAATAGGGGGCATACTGTCCTATTATCTTTGAGAAGCCTGAAACCTGCTGTGTTCAATAGCTTCATTGAGATTTAGTTCATATACCATACAATTCACCCTCTTAAAGTGTAGCATTCACGGTTTCTAGAATATTCATACAATCATTAGCACAGTCAATTTTAGAACATTTTCATTACCGCAAAGAAACCATGTACCCTTTGCTATTAACTCCCTCCTGTCCCATTCTCCCATTCTCTCCCAATCCCCTGTCTTAAACCGCTAATTTACTTTTCTGTTTCTGTACATTTGCCTACTCTGGACAGTTGTAGAAATGGAGTCATATATGTTCTCTTGTGACTGGTTTCTTTCACCTAGCATATTTTCAGGTCCATTCATGTTGTAGCATATATCGGTACTGCATTTTTCTTTTTATTTTATTTTTGCATGGGCAGGAACTGGGAATCGAACCCGGGTCTCTGGCATGGCAGGTGAGAACTCTGCCTGCTGAGCCACTAGGGCTCACCCAGTTGCATTCCTCTTTATGGCCTTTTATGTTCGAAAAATATTCCATCATATGGATATAGCACATTTTTAAAAATCCATTTATCAGTAGTTGGACATTTAGTTTGTTTCTTCCTTTTTGTTAGTATGAGTAATGCTGCCATGAACCTTCACATGCAAGCTTTTGCATGGACATGCTTCGTTTCTCTTGAGTATATACCTAGCAGTGTGCTGGATAATACCGTAACTCTATGTTTAACCTTTTGAGGAATTTCCACAGTTTTCCAAAGTAGTTGTACCATTTTTCATTCTCATCAGCAGCATAGGAGGACTCTGGTTTCTCCACATCTTCCTTTTACTTATGACTTTTTGATTCTAACCATCCTATTGGGTGTGAAGTGACATTTCATTGTGATTTTGAATTGCATTTCCCGATGGCTAAAGATGCCAAGCATCTTTTCATCTGATTATTGGCTATTTGTGTATCCTGTTTTGAGAAACACTATTCAGGTCTTTGGCCCTTTTTTCTTTTCTTTTCTTTTTTTTTTAGGTGTATGACCCGAGAATGGAACCCAGGTCTTCTGCATGGAAGGTACGCATTCTACCACTGAACCACCTGTGTACCCCTTGGTGCCATTTATCTTTTTATTATTGTGTGACCTCTTTGTGTATTCCTGCTACTTTTACTACATTTCCTTTTTTTCCTGGGCAGGCTCTGGTAATCAAACCCGGGTCTCCAGCATGGCAGGCAAGAACTCTGCCACTGAGCCACCATTGCGCCCCTACTACATTTCTTTATTAACTTAGTTTAACTTTCTTCAGCAGTTTTATTTACTTCCTCTTATAACAATGAACATATGTAGGCTATTGACTGACTTGAAAGCTGTTTTGGAATACATAGGTAAAGATGCAGGATTTACACTCCCCTCTCTTTGATACCCTAGGAAAAGAGGTGTTAATGCTTTGTTTTTCTTAAAAAAGAGAGAGAGAGAGAGAGAGAGAGAGAGAGAGAGAATAAAGCCCATGGGATTATGACCTCCATATTTTGAGTTTTTTTTTCTAAGTTTTTAGTACTTTTTAAGGATAATTTCATTTGAGTTGAGATTGAATTTTGTTATTAAAAATAGATAACAAGGAAGGGTGCACAGATAGTTCAGTGGTAGAATGCTCACCTTACATGTGGGAGACCCAGGTTCGATTCCCGGACCGTGCACCTAAAAAAGAAAGAAAGAAAAATAGGAACAAGGATACTGCAAGAACTAAAGAATGATGCCCTATTTTCCTAACTTTATCCCTGGAATTTTTTTTTGTATGCTGTATGGCAGGGGTCACGTTTCATTCTCTTTCCATGTGAGTATTCCCTTATTGCAGCAACATTTGTTGAATTTTTGTTTACTTGGTTTTTGTTTGTTTGGGAAGCGGATGGTTGGGGAATCGAATCCGGCATGGTCGGTAAGACTTCTACCACTGAACTACCTTTGCACCTCCAACCCTGGGATTTTAAAACACATCTTTTTGTGTAGATCCCAGAGACCATGGGCGAGGTCAGAAGGAAAGGCCCCTCATGGAGCTGCAACTGTGGTTTAACTGTGGAAGTGGACCCTTGCCAGAGCTTGGAAATGTTCACTATGACACATATACTTAGTTTTGAACCAAAACATCTAGTGGGTTTGTTTTGACCCAGGGAATATGGCAGTCAAGCGACCAGAGATGTCCTACCATCAGGGAGGATGAGGATGGACTGTTTGAGAGGTTCGGCCCTCTCTGCAAAGAGCCTCAGCCTGTGAATCACACGGCAGTGTTGGCAGTGGCTAGCAGGAAACGGGATGAAATCCAATTAGGAAGAGGTTAGTGAGAAAAGTAGCATCTCAACAGACGAGAACTGTATGCTTTTGGCTCAGATCAACAGCCTTTTAATATCTGGATACCACAACCAGATATACTGCTATTGTGAGCTGCTAATGTGAGTTTGTCTTATATTTTTAGTTCTGGCAAATCTTCAAGGGTTTTGTTTTTGTTTTGTTTTTGCTTAATTTTGAAAAGTTGCCCAGTCTTTATAGTTTGAAATCTTAGAATTCAAATATGAAATTTAGAATTGTAATTATAATTTTGTTAAATGTATATGCATAATCTCATAGAAAATCTGCTTGGGGGCATACATCATTATTTTCATCATGTATTGGTGGTGGGACCATATTTGATTTCTGTTATTTTCTTTATACTTTATTATCTTTTTATGATTATCTGCATTGAACATGTGGTTTTTTTGAAGTTTGAAAAAAAGGGAAAGTACAAAGACTAATATATGAAACACCCAAGTACACACCTCCCTTGCTTATAAATTGTTAAATTTTCTTGTTTTTTTTTTTAAGATGTAAATTACTGGAGGTAATGTTCTCTATGCTTTATTTCTACTTTAAGATAGTTTTCTAAAATTTTTTAATTAAAAAATTTTTTTATTAGAGAAGTTGTGTTTGCAGAATAATCATGCATGAAAATAGAGGAATCCCCCCCGCCTCACCACGTACCACCCTATTATTAACACCTGGCATTGATGTGGTATATTTTTTACAACTGACAACAGCACATTTTAATAGTTGTATTATTAACTACAGTCCATGGTTTAACTTAGGGATCACTGTTCCAGGAATTTAAAAACTTTTTAAATTTAATTATTGCATACAACATAACATTTCCCCTTTTAACTACAGTCAGATAATCAGAAAAAAAGCAGTAAATCAACCTGGTTGCATCTCAGATGCTTATGCCTATTTCACGGATAGTTACTAAGATAAGAGTTTCATCTTTTAAAAGAAATCCACAGAACACTGAATAAGCAAAGTTTTGAGAATACTTATGTTTAAGTGAAAATAAAGTAAGTTATTGTGTGTTTGTAATACAGATTTCACATTGTGAAGGGGTCAAAAATAAGAATGCCGTAATAATAAGTAAATATTAAAGCAGCAATAGTAGAAGTGAAGGTTATGAGCCTTGTAACGAAATTTCCCCCTTGCTTGTGTCTTTATCTAGGTCAAAGCGAAACAAAATATTTCTTCCTAAGTCTTGAAACCCATGTTTTATCTGCTTTCTTGGTTGTACCAGACCAAATATAAGGGTGCAGATAGTGTAAAAGCAGAAAAGGGGGTTAGATTTTTTATTAATGTACTTTCACAAATAAGATACCTTAATAATTTCAGAAAAATACCGTTGACACGTGTACTGGTGAAGTATATTATGACAGAGTCCAGGCAAGACTGTGTGGAATTGTAGGGTTCTCAAAAACAGGTTAAAAAAAATTCTATCAAAATAAATTTCTGAGGATTCCTAGAGTTCTAAAGTTTCTTGGGCACACTGGTAAGAGCCGTTAACTTGTGCGATGAAAAATAATTTCACGTGTGTATTAAAATAACACATCACTGATTCTTATAATAATAGAATATTTACATTTCCCCTGGAATTTATGCATATTTATTCCTGCCACATTTTCCCTCTTTCAATTATGGCATCAGTTCTCTTTCCAAGTTAGCTATTTCAATTTAATTTTCTTTTAGCAACTTTGGTACATATGAATGGAATAATTACTGTTTTTTTTTTTTTACCATCATCTCTCAGATGGCTGAGAAACAATAGTATTCTGTGCCTCCAACAGGTATGTAGTTGACATTTGATAATTGTGTTTGTTGAATAGTCATATTGTGTTTATGTCAGCATCTAAGTTAATACCCGAGTAAAAAATTCTCACCCCCAAAACAAATGAGCATTATTTACACATGCTTTCTATTACCTTTCAGTTAATATTAGTAGCAGAAATACATATATTATTGATAAAAAACAATACTTAGCCTGTAATTTATTATCTGTAGAACAGTAATAGCTAGAACATATGCTGAAAATAACAAAATTTTTATATAGTTATACTGACACGTTGTGCAATGTTTTTTAAAGCGCTTAAAGAATTTTATCTCCTTTAGTCTGTGAAGTCTATGCAGAGACAATGGCCTCTTTACTGTCTTTATAGCACAAGAAGTACAGTATAATTTTAGTGTGTAAGTGAATATTGTCCAATGGCCTTCAAGTACTTTTGAAATTGCTTTAATCTTCATCTATGAAATCATGGAAATCCTTTCACAAGGTTGCTACCCTACTCAGCTTGTAGCTAATTTAGGCAATAAAACAACTGCACATAAACTTTTACATATATGTAATTTTAGCAGGGTGCCAAAGACCACACCTGAATCGGTGTTAGAATAGAGTGGAGACGTGTCGATTAAGAGGCTGGTGACCCATGTTCATGCCAGGAACTGCCTTCTAGCTTGTTATTTTCTTGTGAAGTTCTGGGAACCTTCAGTTTCTGTCATAGGGTAAGATAAAGACAGGTCATCTGCAGTAGGCATTAGAAGCCAGAATCTTTTAGGAGTCACCCATAGACTCTAACACATTCTCCCAGGGGGAGCCACAAAAATATTCAGTTAACTTTTCTGGCTCTGAAGGCACAAAGATAAAAGACACAGTCCCTGCCAAAAAGAACTTGGTGTGAGATGGGAAAGAGAATTGTAAAATTACATAATTACTACAGCTTGCTGGGAGAAGTACTACAATAAATTGCTATGGCCAAAAATGAAAGAAGCACCACCTCTGCCTGGAGACATCAGCCAGTGTTTCACAGAAGAGGTTACATTCTAGGAAGGACAGATCAGTACTCCCCTGTTAGAAAGCCGGGAACAAACTTTCAGATTTTAAGAACTACATGTTTAAAGAGGCAAAAGGAGCATGCTGTTTTTGGAGAATGTTGCATAGCCCCAGTAGCTGAAGCATAGATGCACCACTGTCTATCTTTTGCTGTCCAATATCTGATTCCCCTTTTTTTGGCCTATAAAGCTGAAGAGCCTGTCTCTTGCTTTTGTAACCCCTTCAGACTCCCCCTTTCTTGACAAGCAATGGACATTTAACTTAGACTTGGCCAGTCAGGCAGAGTGAGGAAAGCACACTGAGTGGAGAATGCTTCTGACATTAAATGTTGCGTGGAGGTTTTAGTTTCCCAGGAGCAGAAGTGGCTGTGGGGCCAGTGCCACTGCTAGCATCCAGAAGCAGTGTCCAGAGAGAGCAGCAGTGGTGATACAAACTGCAGCAGCATGGTTCCATAGTGACAGCGTGGTGGTCGCAACTGGTTTGGTTCTGTAGTCTACTTTTGGCTATGGCTTTCTGCCTAGCCTCCCTTTCATTCTGCCTTTCTGGCTCTGGTTCTCCATTCTTTCCAAGGTTTCCATGAACTACTCAGTATATACTGTCATACATTCCTTTCTTGCTCTTTTCAGTCATACTGCTTGCAACCAAGGACCTTGTCTAGTTCAACAGTGTTCATGTTTGGGTTGGAAAAGTTAGGGGAGAGTGGGAAGGGTCTCATATGCCATGCTAAATATTTTTCCAAATTGAAGACTTTAAAATAGGGGAATGATATGATCATACTTGCATTTTTAAAAGATGATTCTGTTGCCTGTGTTGAGATTGATATGAAGGAGAGAGAATGAAGACAAGGAATTCAGGAAAGAAACTACTGTGATAGGCAAGAGATAGTGAGGAATTTAACTGATAGGAGCAGTGAGGGAGAGAAAATGAGGATTTGAAAGACTGTTCAGAAGCAAAATGTATTGGCCTTGGTGACAGTGGGGTGAGGTAGAAGGAAAAGATGATAATGGTTTTGAGGTTTCTAGCATGTTTGAATGGATGGCTGGATGATGGGGCCACTATCTAAGTAAGCCAAAGGTGTTTTGGGTATACTGAACTATTGAATTCAAGATACATTGGTGATGTCCAGTAAGTAGGTATGGATGCAGAACTGAATTTGAGCATATACATGGGTGCTAGAGAGATATGGATGGCTTTTTAGGTGGTCAGAATAGATGAAATCACCTTTAAGAATTATAGATAGGTAGATAGATAGAGAGATAGAGAGATAGAGAGATGGAGAGATAGAGAGTTAGATAGCTGGCTAAAAATACAAACCTCAATAATATCAACATCAACCACTCCAAAAGCTACTTGAAAATTTCTTGCATTCATTACTGGTTATTTTGCTGCATAACGTCAATTAGCTTGGGTTCTCCAGATAAATTTATATTTATATTTACATATGTAAATATGAAGGGATTGTTTATTATAGGGATTAGCTCACAGAACTGTGGGGATTGGCAAGTCCAAATTCTGTAGGGGAGACCTCAAGTTGTAGACTCTGATAAAGGTGAAAATTAATTTCTAAGGAAAAGCTAGCTGGCTGAAGTAGAGTCAGGAATTCTTTCTTACTTCTGAAATCCTCAGTTCTGGCTTTAAGACATCCGACTGGATAAGGAGACTCTGTTCATTGCTGAGGGCAATTTCCTTTGTTGATTGTAGATATAAATCAACTATAGATGCAATCACTAACGACAGATGCTAATCCATCTATTAAATACTCTCACAGTAACAATAGGACTGTGCTTATAACCTACCCAAGTTCACACGTGAGATTTACCATCACAGTTGTGCAAGGGTACTTAAAAAAACATTTGAAAACAGGCAAGGGGGTCTGGAATCCCACCAGCGGGGCCTCCTCCTCAATAACCGAGATGGCTTTTGAGGCACTTCCTTGGAATCATAAGTTTGCAAGTGTAATATACAACTTATCTATTTATATGTGGATCTGTAACAGTAGATCTACAGTCTCCCTCCCAAATGTCTCCCAGTGCCTTATCTGTGTTCACTACCGGGTCTATCAATTGCTATCACTATACATCCTTTGCCTTCTTTCTCCTTTGCTGCTCTTCTTCCCATTTGTCTCTTATAGCAGCTAGCAAAACCAAGGGGAGTGGCTACAATCCCATCATGTAAACACCAATAAACATGCCAAGGGTGCACTCTCAAACTCCCCTATCTTGGGGTGCCAGAACTGTGCCGGGTGCCCAACAGAGGTGGGCATAAGGGCCTTCTTTCTCATGCTGTGGCATACTCCTCTCCAAACCCCAAATTACATGTGAACATTTCCTTCTGCTTTTGGCCATCAACCCTTTGACTAAGTCTAGTCTACTGGTTAACACAGAAATAATATTATACCATATACCCCAGGAAAACATATTCTTAAACTTAAACCATTCTTGTGGATATGGACCCTTATAAACAAGAATTCTTCAAGGAGTTACTTCAGTTTAAGGTGTGGACCAAATGAATCTGGTTGGGCTTTAAACTAGATTACAGAAGTCCTTCATAAGCAGAGTGAAAGTCAGACAGAAGAAAAAGCCATGGGGAGAAGCCAGAAGAAGTCAACGGAATGCACATGGTGCCTGGAGAGGCTGCCATGTGCGTTGCCATGTGGCAGAAAAGTCAAGGACCAAGGATCACCAGCAGTCAGCCCCAGAATGCCAGTCTTCCAGGAGAAAGCATCACCTTGATGATACCTTGATTTTGGACTTCTCCTAGTCTCAAAACTGTGAACCAATCAATTTCCATTGTTTAAGTCAACACATTGCATGGTATTTGCTTTGGCAGCTAGGAAACTGAATCACCATCCCTTCTATCCTTACCTTTTTTGACTATCCCTCACCTTGATATGAAACAAAATCAGATAGACTGGAAGACATATGTATGTAAAGGTGTGCTTGTTATTGGAAAGTGTTTACATGCAGCATGGAAATTTTAATTTCATCTTAAATATGGTACATACGTCTCTTTGTGTGTGTTTGTGTGTGTGTGTAGAAATGTGAATAGCCAAGTTCAATCGTCAGGCTTGTCAGACAAATTGTCATATGTATCGGAATCAAATTCCAACTGTAAGCCAGCAGTGTATGCATATTTAAGAGTGTGTAAGGGTGTGCGGTGGGGAGTCTAAACTATCAGTATCCAGTCCAGAATGCCTTGCTATACATGGAACACAGCTTGAAAAAGCACTGGACTTTTGTCAAAAGAACAATGAGTTTGGTTACCAGAACAAGGTAAAGGTTTATTTATGCTATTTACAGCTGCGTGGCTTGGACTTTAAGTTACTTTTTATTTTTATTTTTGCCTCTCAAAACATTTCTTATTTTATTTATTTATTTATTTATTTCTTGGGTGCTTAGTCTGGGAATCAAACCGGGTCTTCTGCATAGAAGGCAAACATTCTACCACTGAACCACCCTTGCACCCCTTCTTAATCTTTTGTATTTATATTTGGGGTGTAAATATTCAAAGATTTTTCTTCTAGGTTTGACTCAGTGACAGTGAAAACAGACGACATTCAATTATTATCAGGCCAATGCAGCCCTACAAGTTTAAGTGTCCATGTAGGTCTCTCTGCGAAAGATGTCCTAATTAACCTACAGTAAATTTGACAAAAAAAAAAAAAAACCCTTGACACTTCTTGCAGTTACTCAAGTACTTGTAGCTGGTAGCCCCATCTGAGCTGTGCTTCAGTCAGGCTATCAATCACCAAGTCATAGCTATTTATGACATATCTGTGAGAGTAGCATTTCCCATGGTTCACTGTGTGATTATCATTCAGTCCCCCTCAAAGCACAAAGGTTAATATAAAACAAGTAGCAAATAACTGAACAAACTGACGTTTTTTTTCATTCTTCTACCACCAACAAACATTCAGAAAAGTGTCCATTCAGGCCCATTTTTATTTAGGATCAGTTTTAAACAGGCACTTGTTTCTTCGAGACCAGAGAATGCTGTATTTTTCCTAATAGATGTCCATTTTAATGCATAGTGAGCATTAAAGAATTTTAAAGAGGTGGCTTATTTCACAAAATATTTCCTTTTAGAACCATTTTTTTTCTCTGCAAGTGCAAAGGAAGGGGATGCACTGTAGAACAAGGACATGGGCACATCAAAGTTTTTCCATGCTGGCATCCACGGCATCCATGATTACATCATTTGGCTCTTCCGTCTACTTCTTTTTGTGACTGTTAGGTGAAACTGTGGAGCAGGCCACAGGAAGGATGCTGTAAAGGCTTCAGAGACGTCTCAGGTGAGCTCTTCTACCAAAGTGTAAGTAAATGTTGTGGTATAACATGGGTTCTGGACTTGACATCCTGGAGCTGCCTGGTGTGGGCAAGTGCACCTTCACCTCCACCCAACCGTCTTCCCTTCCCCGTCTTATAGATATCTCTCCTGGTCCAGAGAGGGCAGAGGAGATGCGGGGCGGCCCGGCATGGGCAGAGCCCAGGCTGGGATGCCCTGCAGCCACCCTGCACCCAGAACCTAGAGCTGCCCACCCAGGGCTGGTCCAGTCTCTCTCCAGTTCCAGCACCTACTTCACCTTCTTGACCATTAATTTATTTATCAGAAACATGACAAGAACAATAATATGTGTCTTTCAGGATTGTTAAGGTAAAAGATGGTATTGGTAACATACTTGGCACTAGTAGGCACTTGGCAAATGATTAAGAAAATGGGGCTTGATCTGTTTTCTTAGATCTTTAGAAATGGGTTTACACTTTCTGAAATGGCCTTCCACTTTGTCCTTTTTTGTCTTTTCCATTCAAAATTGACCTCCTCTGTATATGTGTACATATGTATTACAGAAGAGATATGTACACATGCGCAAAAGAGAGAGCTTTTGAATATGTGGAATGATTTCAGATGTATATCTCTTTGTTAAGAGAACATATCTGCCAATATTACAAAGAGATAGGATTAAACCTAACTAAAAGAGAGCATCTCTCACTCCTGTGATCATTAAAGCCAACTTGTATCTGACACCAGCTTGGCAGCTAGAGCCTCTGCTTTATTTTATGGCCATATTTAATAAACTATTTTTTTCTTATATGTCTATTATAAAAAAATGCCCACCTTGTTGCATCCATGACCGTATTAAAATGAAACTCCCCTTGGTGCATGGGTAGTTCAGTGGTAGAATGCTCACCTTCCATTTTCCAAGAAAATTTGCATGTGCAAGTTGCCATATTAAAATGACTTGAACTGCACAAAAGTTTTCAAAATATTCCCGACTAACTGTGAGCAAGAATGGAACTGTGGAAATAATTTGCAGAAGTGACTCTGCCTTTTGCCCCCAAACAAATACCATGGTTGGAACAAACTTTTATGCTTTAAAAGCATTTTTCAGCAAAACAAACTTTGGAATGAAAATAAGCACTAAGGCTATTGAATAAGGCAAAATAGTGCAGATGTTGATGATTTTCATTTTCATAAAATAGCATTTTGTCAGATGCTTGGGGCTTTTTTTTTTAAACCTCTTGGACCCACTTCACATCAGGCACAGAAAGTTCCTCAAGGAGATTTCTTGTTCCTCACTAATCCATTCATCCTTTCTCTCACTTAAACTAAACTTTGCCTGGAATAACTATTTAGTAACAGAGGGCTTCAGTTATGCAGATAATGAAATTTCTTTTTCATTATTTGTAAAGTTTTAAATTGGGAAAACTATTTCACAATGAGAAGGAAAATAAAATGTTATCAATGCTAACAGAGAAGTTTTGCATGTTTCTCATATTTTTCACTTAAAATACAACTGGAAATGTGACCATCTCTATTCAGGAATATTTATACATTCATTCATTGAACAAATAATTTATGAGCACTTTTTATGTGCCACCTACTGATAGGATCTGAAATAAAGTTGTGAATAAAATAGACATGGTCCTTGCCCTCATAGAGCTTTAAAATGGTCAAAATTGGAAAAAAAAAGTTATAGAAACACATAGCGGACCCATTTCCATCAGCCATTTTGTGATCTAGCTTGTAAAGCTTAAGACACTTTGGAAATAAAACAATTCCTATTCCTGAATGCTGACTTTCTTCTCATTATTCCCTGATCCTCCAATTAAAAAGTCAGTTTTATTTTCTGATTTATTGTTTGGGACTTAGTTCAGTTCCAAGAAGCAATTTGTCTGGCAAACCTGATGATTGACTCAGCTATTTATCTTTATATGTTACATATTCATATGCTACATTTCAAGTGACTTACTAAAATTTCCGCGTCACATGTGAGTGCTTTTCAGTAACTATGTCACTTCTGAATATCATCCTGGAGCGTTTTTTATTTTTCTATTGCCTAGTTTTGTAAGGGCAGATTATCACTGTGAACACAATAAAAAGAAGCTTGAACAAAGTTCTTAATTCACCACTGTTTGTTTGCTTTTTATTCAGTATGAAACTGTTAACCTTTATGAAAAGACAACTAGGAATATGGCTAAATATTTATTTTCATAATCTCTAGTTTCACATATTTGTAAGTTCAGAACTGTAATCCTATACCTCTTCCAATGCCCTTGCAAAGTTAATGGTGCAAACTTCGTTTTTGAACTTTTTCCCCTGATTCAGTCTTTTAATTTTTTATGGCTCTTAAGAAATAAAACATGAAAAAGCACAGCCAGATATATTTTATCTTTCATGTATGACAGATGTTCCCTCACCCATGTTTCATGGGAATAATCCATCTTTACAAAACACAGAGATGGAGGTTTCTGCCAGCAATGTCTCATGAAAGAGGACTTCTTGTCTTGATTAGCAAATTCTTGATAATGAGTCTCGGGCCACACACTATTCAGATTTCTGCATGGAAGTTTATATTGAATTGTAAAAGAATTAGCATGAGACTACAGTGTAGAAAGTGGTTATAAGTATAAAAGTGATGAAAGGGGCCATTAGGATAGAACATGCTGTATTGGTGCTGTTTTAAATGTTACTTGTTTTTTATTTTAAAATATTAGATGCACAAATATGAAGGCCAGGGATGACTCACTGGCTGTTTCTTTTTCTTTTTTTTTGATGCATGGTCCAGGAATCGAGCCTGGGTCTCGGCATGGAAGGCGAACATTCTACCACTGAACCACCCGTGCACCCAAAGGGGTTGCATTTTAATATGGTCATGGATGCACCGAGATGGGTGTTTGTTTTTTTTTTTAATAATAGACATATAAGAAAAAATTAGTTTATTAAATATGGCCATAAAATAAAGCAGAGGCTCTAGCTGCCAAGCTGGTATCAGATACAAGTCGGCTTTAATGATCACAGAAGGAGAGAGAGACGCTCTCTTTTGGTTAGGCCTGATCCTATCTCCTTGTAATGCTGGCAGATACAGCAGCTTTGCCTTTCAGATTTTCACCCAGTTATTTTTAGTTCTTCTGAAGCCTGGGAAATAAGAAATATAACCTCCTTGAAAAATTCAAGCGAGCCAACCATAGCAGGACCTCTGAATCTGATTAGATAAAACAACAAAGAGGTTCTGTGGGGCAGAGGCAGGAAGAGCCAAGGTGGGTGGCAATCTCTGCTCAACTCAGGGGAAATGTAGCCTCAAAGAATTCAAAAGTGGGTGAAAAAAATAACATAAGCAATAGACAACTTTCCCACATCTCAGGTCACTCTCCAAATACAGCTAGAAAAATCTTCCCCACATCAAACTTCTTTTTTTTAATTTTTGAAGTATAATAAACAGTATGTGAATGTCTGTTTATCCTAAGCACCACACTGAGAGAGAGATTCGCTCTCTTGTGACGTTTGTGTTCTATATTAACCAGTTTTAGTCCCTCTTATTAGTTTAGAAAGTAAATCACAACAAGCTTCAAGTTATAAAAATGGGTATTTGTGTTACGTTTCCCAGTATGATACCGAAGTATGCAGCTTTCTTCTTAAGTAGTTAAAATGGAAAAAAAAAAAAATCATGGGAGTGAGAAAGGCTGGATAAAGATTCTCCCTACAGGAAGAGAGTTAAAAAATAAAGTCTGGTCCTGCCCTGTCACTAGATTCCTGAGATGGTTTTGCCAGATTTTAGTGTGGTGAATATGAGGCCTAGTCTGACCGGGAGGGAAGGTGGGGTGGCTGGTGTGCTGACAATTGTCATCAATAATGTTTGACTTTTTCTAGAGCTCGAATAAGCAGCATTAGGCATCCCCAGCATCACCACATTGTAAAAGAAAATAAATAAAAAGGGGCCGGGCACTGAAATACAAGATAGTGGCCATCTGGCATCTTCAGAGCTTTGGAAAGCTGCTGAAGTACCCTGTATTTCAGCTTCACTGTTTAAAATGTGGGGATTGACTTACAAGTCACATTCATTCAGTAACTTGAAAATCACTCTAAATTCTTACCTATTTCCTCCTACAGTGCAGATGTCCCTGGTTAAAGCTGCAGTGAAGCTAAAGATCTAATTATAATAGGACACTTCATTTGTTTCTTAGGTCTGGGTGAAACAATTCCTCCACAGCCTCTGCAAGTGTCCTGGGACCCGGGATGCTCTATATAAAAACTACTTGTGCCACAGGGAGCAGCTTGAAGGGACTGGCTAATCTTTCTTCCTCCTTCTCTCTGAGTTTCTCAACATCTCTTTTCATATGTCAGGTCCCCAATTCTTCTTTAACACATTAGGAGCAGCTGTGGAAGAACAGGAGCATGCTGGGGTTAGGGAATTCCACAGCCTGTGCGAAAGGCTGGGGGACATTCAGGGGATATGAGGGGATGCCTGGTGAGCTCAGCTGAAGTTCCAGCAGGTACCTTGACTCTACCAGGTTCCACTGATTAGCCAGTCCCTTCAGGCTGCAACCTGTGGCACAAGCAGTTTTTTTACGTAGAGCATCCCAGGTCCCAGGACAGTTGTGGAGGCTGTGGAACAGTTGTTTCACCCAGCCTCCCAACCATGCTTCAAACCCAAAAGCATCACTGACAAGTCCAAAGGATAGGGGTAGAGATGTCCACCCCACCTGGCTTCTCTGCCACTGCTGCATCCTGTGTTAGGTCTGTCCTTTCCCTGTGCCTTCCTCTGCAATGCCATGTGGAAATGGGGTGGGGCATTTTAGGGATCTTGGCTTCTCAGTTTAGGGATCTTGGAGCCAGATATGGAAATCTGATGGTCCAACTCTGGGCAGTTACCTATGCCTTTCTGCTTTTTGGGTTATAGACACTTCAATTGGGAGCTTCTATTATTAAAATATTATCCAGCAGTTTATGTCATACTCTCATGTTTACCCAAAGAAAACACTTTGACAAAGTGTGTCTATCAGTCCAATATATAAATTTTGGCTGCTAACTTTCACTTCTATTAGGATAGAAGTGATCTTCTATACACAAGTGCTCTAGCTGTAGTTGACAACATATTTGTTAATGAAGTAGCCGTACATATTGCCTGTAGGATAGAATGTTTATACTAAAAATTTCTGAATTCCTACTTTAGAATATGCATTTTTTAAACTTTATGTGCAATCTATAATCAAAACTGCATAAAAGTGTTAAAACTGATTATGCCATTATCTCTCAACCTAAGGTATAGTAGATAAAGCCACAACTTTCTGGTCATTGGTTTCTCCATCTTTAAAATAAAATGCAATACTGGGTGCAGGGGTAGTTCAGTGGTTAGAATGCCCTCCTTCCATGTGGGAGACCCGGGTTCGATTCCCAGACCATGCACCCAGAGAAAAAAAAAAGCAGTACTGTTAGGGAGAATTTTTCAGTTTTTTAAGTGTTTCCATGCATGTTAAGTTCTCCCAAGCTTTATACTGCAACTGTTCCGTGGCTGTACATCTAGTAAGGGATCCAGACTGAAAATTGGATAATAGAACACTCTCATCCTATACAGTGGAGTGATGTAGAATGCTCTTCCTAAAGTCCTTGTATCTTTAGGAAGTACATTTTAGATCACCATATGGTATTCAGGTTTTTTTGTGAAAGAGCCAGAGACTCATCAACGAAATGTTCTGCTATGGAGGAGACAGTCTCTCGGTGCTTTGGGAGCCCGAGCAGCTGAGCATTTGAAGAGAGGCAACCACACACAGAGGGACGAATTCGCCACCATGGACTTGGCTGTGCAAGCTCTAAACAAAGTCTGTGTGCAAAAGGATCTGACACCTGTCCTCCCATTTATTCCCTTTCTTTCAGCATCTTTTTCCCTAATCGCCTCTTCTAATCACTAATCTACACCTAAACACAGCTACTCACTACATCAGGACGAGAAATAAACACTGGCAGAGACAAGCCTCTGATGGAACACTTTAAAGACTCTCTCCAAAGTGTGTCTTGAAAATAATACCCAGATTAAGCCTAAAAATAAGGTTATTCTCTTTGTTGTTGCAAACTTTCTGAAAGTGGTCATTCCCTTGTGTAATAAGATCCAGACACATTTTCAAAGAAATGAGAATTTGGTTGTGCATTTACTCAGATCAATGGAATCTTGATCGGCACCTTAGGGAATATTTTCATCACAAGAAATTCTCTGAAGCTCCTCATTCTGACTCAGAACATCATTTAGCCAGAATGTTTCTTCCCATTTTTGAGGTAGTATAAGGCATGCATATGGGATTAAGTGTTTATTAGCTATGGAAAGATTTTTGTAATGTAATTTTGGCTTTGACTCCAGTAGAATGCATGCAGAATTTTTTTTTTTTAAGTTCTCCCTTGAAAATCCATAGGGGAAGATTGAGGTCTTTTAAAGTTCAGGATTATTCCTTCACTGTTGTGGATGTTACTAATTCTGTATTCTGTAGAGAGAGCTATGTAAGGAGTTCTCTTAATTTCCACAGTAAAGGTACAATGGCTGACTCATCTTCGGGGGTTTGGATTACATGTGTGGGATTGTGTTTTGGATGGAGCTATCTGGAATAGCAACACTCCATCAAAAACACAGCGGCACACCTGTGCTCCAAATGGCTGAATAAGGCAAAACATATGACATCAAAATACAGGGAATCTTATTAAAAAGAAAAAAAAAAGAAAAGAACATAAGCTGTAGCAAAGATAAAGACAAGCATCAAGGTACTCTTACACATGAAAAATAGAGTTTTACGTATGGTGCTCGTGAAATGATTTATCTCTCATTTAACCTCTGCTTATAAGCTATGTTTGTTCTGTCTGATGCTGACAAGGACACCACATCTACAGCGTGTGGAAAGTTGCTCAGATGGATGTTCCATCCAAAAGAATAAATTATCGTCACAGGTTGCACAATGAGAAATGACAGCTGCTTATATTTCCAAAGACTCTAAACCATCACAAAGAAGGTAACAAAGTGACTTCTTCTGAAAATTTCAGAGGCAACTGATGGCGTAGAACAGATTTCATTATTTTAAGTGTGGATGCTATAAATTAATGTTTATTATGAAGGGGGGATTTTAATATTAAAACTGGAAAATTTATAGCATTGTTTCTTCATATAAATCTTTCACAAATTACCTTTCCAATCTAATGAACTCTTACTCATTCTTCTTAGAGGAAAGTGTTAACAGTGTCAAAACGGCTGAAGTTTTACTTAGCTTATTTTTTATGGATATAGCTTGAAACAATTGTAATATAAATGCTCTGTTTGTGTATCATCCCTACTTAAATTGACTGTTAAAATTGCTTTTATGTATAAAAAAGTACAAGTGGTTAGGTGTAAAAATGGAACTTTTGATATATAGAAACTTACATTTGTCAGAGATTCATTTTTAATAACTGAGTTTCAGCTATTGTTCACGGAAACTTCTTTCATAGATTTCTTCTTGTTATCTACAGATTGATATAGTTTTACCTTATTGTAGAGATACCAGGGAGATATTGGCCATTGGGTAAAATATCCCATATTTAAATATTTCAAAGCATACTTCTATATTGAGATTGCAATGAATTTCAGTTATGATTAGCTGCTTTCTCCCCATGCTTTGTGCTTTACACCCATGAGATAGCTGCTAATCAGCTCCAGTGTTGCTCTTTGCTGTGGTCCGGAACAAGAGGAGTGAAATTAACATCAGAGTTGAAAACCAGGCTTTCTAGCAAACTACCTGCAGGCTGAGTGTTTCCAGGCAGAAGACCAACATTTGGCATTAAACCCAGACTTTTTCCTCTATGGAAATAGCACAAGAGAAATGATGATTAAAAACACTAACTGCTTTTTGTGCTGGGCACTCAGGAAACACACAGCATCCAACTTGGAAGTTTGGTGCCACCAGAGTCTTTATTGAGAAACATGTGGCTGGCAATTGAGAAGCCGGGAAAAATCGTGAGGATTAAAGGAAATAAATTAAGAACTGAGTTATATAAATCTTGAGGGCTCGTTGCACCTGGAATCATTTTCATGGCAGTGTGTACAATTGGGCTTTCTCCTCTTTAAAGCATCCTGGCTGCAGGATGAAAATGGCTGTTTTGAGTAAAATACTATATAAATCTTTCATTTGGTGACTAGAAAAATATTTAAGTGTTGGGTTTTCAAGAAGTAGCAGGGATTTTTTTGGTAGAGATTGCTAAATTTTTCTGTCACACGTCTTTGATTCCAGATTGATATTCTCTCTAGCTTTCAATGAATCAGTTTAACTCATCCTATGCTTCATTTTCTCAGAAACTTTGGGGGCTTTTACATAGGCTCAGTTTGGTAGAGACAATATGGGCCTGGTGTAAGATATTTTAGATCATTTTTAAAGAGATGCTTTAAAGGAGACTAAACATATTATCTGTAGGATGACAGAGATAAACATTACAGTTCTCTCTTCATAGAGATAAAATAGAATAATGATATTGCCGTTTCTAAGCTTCTATTTTACTACGATATTCTGCCAAATATTTTATGTGCATTATCCAATAACAAGCTCATTCATTAAGCATTTAATGTGTGTCAATTTACATACTTTAACTCACTGAATCCTCACAAGGACGCTATGAGGTAAGCACTTTTGTTATCTCCATCTTACCGATGAGAAAACTGAATGTAGAGCAATTAACATTGCACTAGATTGCTTCTCTCTATGGCTCTACTGTCTCACTCAATATTTGGAATAGTCTACAAGATAAGCATAGAGATGCCTAAACTTTATAGATGAGGATTCTGAGATTCAAAGATTCAATAATTTCCCAGAGTCATAAAGCTAGAGAGTGACAGAAACAGAATTCACTCCAGGACCAGTGATTCCAAAGCTCATGCTTTCTCCATCACAACAGATATGCTTTTGCCAGAAGACCAAGTCAACGCCCTTTGAAAGCATGCTGTACAATGTCCTTAGAGAGCATGCTGGGAAGGTCCTGGGATGGCTACTATAAGGCTGAGTGGAGAGGGCACTGCAGACTTCCCAGAGCCATATCCCTTACACATGGTTCAAATTGGCCTCCTTATCCCTGCTGCAAGGTCAGTGTTCAGTGAATTGAGAATTTCAGATTGGTTTGCTTCCCAGAGTGGACCTGTGCCTTCAGTCAGGCTCTTAGTGGAAATCCCGCTGGGACTTTAACATAGCACACATAGTTGTAATGCCTTAGCCGCCTGAGGGTACAAGGGTGCTTTGTAGTTAAAACCTAGTTCATTTTAGACCCCCATCTGGTCTTGGGTGAAGCACATTGGAGAAAGTGAACTATAGATTAACCCCCAAGCCAGAAAATATTTTCATGGTTCCCATTTCCATAAGGTCACAAGAGTGTATGAGAATAGAACGCTTGGCAGGAAGTAAAAAAAACATATTCTCAGAAATAGTCTTTTCTCTAGGTCTAACCAGAACTCCTTGGACCTAGCTTCCTGAGTGATAAGAGGCTACAAGGAAGCACCAGTGAAGAAAGCATCACACTGTTCCTATGGCAGTGGGTTGAAGAGAAGAGGCAGCATCTTCCACGCTCTTATTATTCAAATCTTATAGAAATAAAATGTCAACAATTGCCTATGTAGATGTAACATCTTTATAATATGGGCTTTCTATCAATTTTGGAGATTACAGTGATCAAAAGCAATGAAACACACATTTAAAGCTATTCTCTGTATTGTTTTGTGAATACAAATGTGCACATTGTCCATGTGGCTCCGGCTAGTTTGCATTATTTTCCAAATTCCTGGGCACTCTAAGGTTTGTGCTCTGTACAGTCTTTCTTAGGAGGAATCATCTTATTTATTGAGTGTTTAACATTCTGGGTTTTATAAGGGGCAGATTAATGGAATTTCATCTACAAATTGAATTCAGCAAATGCAAACAGGTGAATTCATATGAATCTGTCTCCATTTTTGAGGGAGAGCCATGGGCTTACCAGGGCCAAATTCTGAAATTGTTTAGAGTGTAGTTTCTTAATCTTGGGTCTAGAGTGCGTAGATAGACTTCAGTGGGCCCATAAACCTCTGAAACCAAATGCAAATTTTGCATGTCTCTTAATTGTGGAAGGAAAGGGACCTAGCTTTCATCAGAATCTGCAAAGGGCCTATTATCCAAAAAAGGGGTGGCTATCCAAAAGAGATTAACATGGAAGATTATCCAAAAGAGAGATACATGGAAGTTCCTTATGCATTACCTTTTTTCTCTCATCTAGAATCAGAGATAATCGACATAAACATAATAAAAGAAACACACACAAATTCCTTTATAAAAAAAAACCTGTTTGCCTAGAGGACAAAGTTATTCTTTTGCAAAAAGAGTGTGTTGTGTATCAATGTGGAAATGTCTACTTCCTTTCCTTAAGCAAAGGTAAATAACAAAATTCTGAGAACGATACAAAAAAATAAATGCATAGTAGGCATGGGAGCCTTCAGATATTTCTTAAGTGAAAATGAAATGCATTCAATTACATTTCTAGAAAAAAATTGCAAATGATTCATATATCACTCATATATAGCTGCTATGGGCCACAAAATTTAACCAAATTCTGAAAGTTGATTTTCCACATTGGGAAAAGAAAATGCTGTTTATTCTCTTAAGGGTACAAATCAAAAAAAAAATACACCAAGACAGAATTTAAAGATTAATTTGGGATACCATCTGGGTAAATCCATCCCTCCTCCCCTCCAAAACAAAAACAAAAACAAAAAACCTTGATTCAGATAGTCCTACTTGATATGCATCTTTGACATGTGAACATTCATTCTGGAGCAGCTATACTGCAGGAATTCTTTTTTCTCTCTGTGACAAACAGTTGGAATTTCCTTCTTCTTGGGCCCTTCACAGCTGCTTGGGACCATTTGCACCACTCTCCTGACATTGCAATTCTAACCTCCTCAGGATGAGTGTCTATCAGTCTCTGGGAGAGGAGTGATATCTGTGTGAGGAAGGGGGAAGAGAGACTGGAATAAAACTTGCTGTTTTGCCCTAGTGTGCCAGCTCTTCTCCAACCTTGGCTGCTTTCCAAGATTCAAAACTTGGTGTCATCAGTAACGCCTCCAGCCTGCGTTCGTTTACTACTATTCAGTTCTTTTCTTGCTCTCTTCTGGAGGGCCTTTACTATCATAAAATGCTCAGGATGATAAAAAATTTTCCCTTGAATATAGTTGCCTCAGTCTTTTCCCAAAAAGATCTTTAGTTAGGATCTGTCACTGGCTTAATCATGACGAATAACAATTTATTCCTCCAAGGACCTTTGAACTTGGCATGCTCCTTGCCCCTGTATCTTTCCCTCTCTCACTTCTTCTGGGTCTCTGATCAAATAATCTTTTCAATAGGTCTTCCCACTCCATCACTCTATATTCCCTAAAGGGAATAAACCCTTGCTTCCTTTTTCTTCACAGTACTTCTATCATGATATTACAATTATCTATTTATTTGTTTATTATTTGTCTCTTCCTATTAGAATGAGGACAAGGACTCTGTATTGTTTACTCTTCAATGCCGAGTACAGTGTCTGGCAAAAGTAGGCACCCAGTAAATATTTATTAAATACATTTAATTAAGAAGTAATTGTTAACATTAATATACTGTCTGGCAGTATATAAGGTACTTTCATATTTATTGCCTTACTTAATCCATCCTAAACCCTTATCTGTATAAGGTATTGTAATTCTCATTTTGAAAGTGAGAAAACTAATTTAAAAAAAAGAAAAAAGAACAATAGAAAAGAGAATTTCTTTTCTTTAAACCCTGTGTTGCAGTTTGGGGAAGCAGGCAATTCAAGACATGAGTTACTGGCAAAGACAGGCTAATGGCACGGCGGGAGGTCCCTGGTAGGGTGTAGGATTTCCATGTCAAAGAGGCTGGTTCTCAACTTTAGGCGAAGACATTTGGTGTTTAAACAAGTATAGGAACTTTTTTTTTCCTTCATGGGCAGGCACCAGGAATCGAACCCAGGAATCTGGCATGGCATGTGAGAATTTGGCCTGCTGAGCCACCATGGCCCGCCCAAGTTTAGGCAATATTAGTCCAAGTAATTCAATCATCTTCCCAAAAACTGATGTATAAAACTATAACTTCAATTTATTAATACAATGAGAAAGAGTTGTCAGTTTATACTATCATATATCATGTCAACAGAATGGGGATGTTCTCTGGTCTTTTTTTTTGTTCATTTATTTTGTGGTGATGGCATGCTCAGAATGTACAGTATTTCATAGAATATACAGTAAATTACCTTTAATTGTGAGACCAAATTTCCTCCTTAATCTTAATATATTAATAAAATTGTTGATACAGTTTGTTTCTGTGCCTTTTTGCAGCCAAGGTTGAGAATTTTTGGATCCTCAAACGTAATAGGACAAGTATAGGAATTTTTTTTCCAGAGCAACAATTTTATTTTAATATTTAGGAGAAAAAATATTACTTTTAAAAGATAAATCCATTTATATTTAGGGATTTCTATTAAAAATTTGCATGAATTTTAAAGATTAACTCCCGAAACTTTGAAATATTTCTTGTTTATGGTGACTTCTTCACTTATGGTATTGATATATTGTTCCTGACCAACAGGGAAATTCTCTAGGACAGTAATAGTACATGGAAGGTTTGGGAGGCAGAACACATTTTAACATTATCCTGTGTAGGCAGCAAAGTATTGAGGCAAAGACAGGAGCTTTAGGCTTTGATGGAAAAAAGAAAAAATTGGAAAAGAATTAATGAGAAATTGGGGGTCTGATAAAAGTATTTATTCAGGAAGTTAATCACTCAACCCACTTCTGTCCCAGGGCTGTCCCAGGTACTGGTGATACAAAGATAAATTGAGTTGCAGGAAAGCAGGCTAATAGGAGTGGTGCTTGCTATAGAGATGATGTGTATGATGCAATCAAGGCTGGGAGAGAAAGAAGTACACAGTGTTAATGTGGTACCAGAGGGCCAACTCGGATACTTTTTAAAATGAATTAAAAATTGGCATTAAATTAAATTTTAATTGGGATTAAAAATTGGCAGATTTGACACCATATATTTATATAGTACTTTACGGTTTTCAAAGCCTTTCCACATGAATTATTTGTTTGCTCTTCTCCAAGCACTTTGCAGTAGAATAGATCCTCTCTAATAAATGAGGAAAAGTAAGAGGCTTGACCAGCATCATTTTACTAGGTTCTTGTCCTAGCCTTCTGTTTCCAAATCTATTACTTTCCCCCAACAACAACCTTACGTTAGATCTTTTAAATATGGTGCTGAAGGTACTAATTGGAAGACTGGAGAATCTTACAGTTGTTTAATTTTCCTTTTCAAAAATTATTAAATAATGAATTCCTTTTGGACAACAACAGTTCTTACTTCTTAACATATTCTGTAATCCTTGCATGATGCTTATGATAAATTGCTGCTTGACTAATAAATGGAATGATTTTGCCAGCACTGAATGCTAATGAAAAAAAAATCTTATCATTTAACGTCTAGTGTGTCTGAGGAACAAAATTTTCTGTCCTCTGAAATATTTAATAATTCTTTTCATAGTTAAAGATTAAAGTCTGTCTCACTGATTTCATTAAAAAATATGTCTACCAAATTGTGCTATGCATGTTATTACAACAAACAAAAACATTAGTAAAAACTCTGGATAAGCTTTTTCCTTTAGATAAGTGCTGTGCTACTAGAACAAATGACATCATATTTGGCTCTGACATTTGGACAGGAAAGAGTATAAAAACCGACAAGTTCTAGTAGCCACGTCATAACAGGGGATAAAATTTAAAACAAGACTGACAAAATAAAGCTTGAGGAAACTATTTTTTTTAAATTATACATTTATCATGATAGTTTTAGGGTTAATCTCTGGAACCAGGATGAGGATGAATGAGGTAATATTTGCACATGTTGTGGATAAGATAACCAAGAGGGTGAAAAGCCCACTTCCAGGCTAATGTGCAACTAAGATTATGTGCTTGATGGCTGGAAACTGCTGTGTGGTTAGGATAATGTAGGGTTTGAAAAGATGATGGCCATGGCGTGGCGAGCCATCACATTGGATCTAAAGCTTTCTGAATGGGGGCAGGAAAATGTCCAGGCCACAAAGAGAAAGACTTGGGAAGCAAGAAAATGGGAGATAAACTGTACAGCTTCCTCACAGAAATGCCACTAATAAGGGTTGGTAATTAAAACTTCATTGAAAAGTGTAATCTGATGCTAAAAGAAGCTCAATGCTATTTTTATGTGCATTCGGGTAGGACAGGACATTGTAACACCAATTCTGATTCCTTGCTAGCCAGATGTTATTACTATCAGCAATGTTCAGAGGACTTGTTTTGACCCATTTTTTTTTTTATTCTGTGGCTTTGAGGAAGGGGAAAGAAAGCACTATGAGGGACGTGTTGACTGAAATAATTGCCTGTCTTGTTTGTAAAAAGGATTTTAAAGTGTGCCAAATATTTTAAGTGTTTCAATAACATGCCCTTGTGACAATAGATAAACAGGATACATTTTCATGGTATCAATAAATTTCACGGTATCAATAAAAATACCATACTAATTTACAGGGTTGAATGCAACTGTGAATCCGGTCACAGTGGAGCTCTCTCAATATGAATGGAGATAGCAGCAACCTCTATTTCATTCCTGAGCCACTGAGATCAGAATAACGTGATCTCTAATTGTCTCTAAGATCTGAAGTCTTATTTGCGAGGGGATTGAGTTTTATTGATGGGCTCCACTTTTGCGACTCTCTTCTCCCTACCCAACAGATTCCATATTTACAAGCTTCGAGGTCTTCGAAGGAAAGAAAATAGGCATATTTGTTTCTTAACTGGTGTAGGTGTCCAGGTGGTATTAGGAACTATAATTGGTTGAGAAGAAACACTTAGTCTTGTAGTTGGGTCCATGAGACTTGGCAAATGACTCACTTTGAATATCCAAACAAATAAATGAAGCATTTTCAAGATTTGCTGACATTCAGTATTCTTTCCTTCTCAAACTGTGCTTGCCAGATGCGAACACCAAGAGCCAAATTCTCTAGTGTGTGTTCCATTCAAATATCTTTAGAGAATTACACTGTTGAGGATCCCAATCTATGATTCTGTGTATTAATGTGTCTCTGGACATATATGAATCATTGGTTGTTTACTGGTGAATTAAGTTGCATATGGCGACAAGATATGGCAGCCCACTCAGCGTCAGGTGTGATGGGGCACTTGCACAGCAATACTACAATATTTAAATGTCTTCTATGGAAGACATGGCAATAGGCACTCTGGGGAGAAAGGTGCTTAATACTCAATTTCTAACTGGAAAGTACCTACAATAGCTTAGAGACATTGATGAGTATACACACCAGTGTGCAAGTCTGTGGCTATAAGAGAAGAAATAAAGGAAGCAATGTGGAATGGTGGAAAGAGACACATATGGTCTTTGAAGTCACGGGCTCTGTCCCTTCCTCACCTAGAGCACATCACTTTACCCCCCAGAACCCTGGTTTTCTCATATGAGAACCAGGCAAACTGATAGCCACTTTATTGGGATGTTGTGAAGATTAAATATGATAGTGCATGAAAATTGCCCAGCACTGTGCCTGACATATAAAAGATACTCAACAAGTGTTCTTCCTTCTTTCCAAAAAAAGTGATAAAGGGTCCATAGATGGGGGATTCAGGAGTGCTCTGATAGTAGGGGACCTTTTAGTGACACATTGAAGAACAAATGGAATTCCATAAATAGTGATTTGAGGAGAAGAATAGAGGAAAACAGAACAGCAAAGGCATAAGGGAGGAAGCATGTCTGGGAATAGCATGTGATTCAATTTGGCTAACAAATAGGGAAAACTAATAGGGATTTGTGTAGGGTAGACTGTAGATATAGGCCAGGTAGGGCCTCCAAGTGCTATGTGAAGAACTCATACATGATTCTGTAAGCAAAAAGAGTCAGTGGGAAAAATAGGGAGTATGATATGATTGGAGTTGCCAGTCAAAGAAGCATTGATCTGGCAGCTATACTCGTTGGATGACAGCGGAGAGAGGCAGAGGCCGGGAGACTGGTTAGGGCAATTTTAGAATAGTTCAGAAGAGAAGCAAAGAAAGTATAAACTGGTGTGGCAAGGGAAAAGAAAGAAGAGGGCATGCAGGTGTGAGATGAGCAAAAGGGAACTGGAGTTCTCCTTTAACACCTGCCCAGACAACTTTTTCTCTTTACAACTTGCATGCCTCTTTGTATTTATCACATTAAACTAAATTTTATTTGTTGTCAGACTTGCTCTCCAACTAATCTGGGAGTTCACTGAGGACTGTATTTTGATCATGTTGGTATTTCTATACTTTACCACAAATCTGAGAGTGCAGTCAGCCTTTGATAAGTGTTTAGTATAAGAGTGAATGTTGAATAAATGGGGAAGAAACAGACAATGGAATGGCAAGAGGAAGATAACTTAAATAAGAAAGAAGAATAAGAGATAATAAATGAGGGGAAAGGAAGTAAAGTGAAGATGAGAAGGATGTTTTGAAACAGCTTGAGTTCATTCACAACTGGGGATGTGGAATTGTAGCCATTAAAAAATTAGATTAACACTTCTCTTCTTTTTTTCCTTTACCCTGAAGCTCTCACCCCATGGCCTGTTCCTAATAAATAATACTTGATGAAGATGGTGATGATATGTCCTCTTCATGTTAATCCAGGCAGTTCCCAGCTTATGAATGGATTGGGTTCCAAAAGTCTGTTGTAAGTCAGTTGTTTGGCTATTAGGATGTATTTTTCCTTTGAGACAATGTAACACTCAGTGGTTAAATTCTCAAACTATTTCACAAAAGGCTATTTAATGCACAAAATGACAGAATTATAGTGTTAATGTACTGCAGAATAGTAATTCCTTATAGGCATATTATATACTTCTTGATGGTTTGCAAAGTGTTTTTACATACGTTTTTAAAAATGTACTGTCTCTGCATAATATTTTTTTCCATGGAAGAATGCTTTCCAAGTTTTGAATGTGGAGGTCAGTAACACATCCTCCACCCACTCTGGTCTCAGTGAAAAGTCTTGGCTTTCACAGAAAGGCTCCTACTCCACCCTTCCCAGAGGAGCTCAGCTCCAAGGGAGATCCTAAGATGGAAGCAAGGGAAGTAGGATGGGTAGGTGTCAGGGCAGGCAGCTCCGACCTGAGTGAATCAATCACTGGCTTTATAGTCAGAAGAGTGTGTTTGAATCTAGAATCTGCTTCTTACTAGCTGGTAACCTTGTGTGAGTGTTTCCCACTATGTAGAGTGGAAATAATGATATCTACCTTATGGGGTTTTATGATGTTTCAAATGAGACAAGGAATGAAGGAGCGCTTGGACAAGCACCTGATACTTAGTGGGTACTCATAAATGCCTTGTTGTCCTCTTCCCCACCCACCCCACCACTACTAGTTTCCAAAGCTGTGTGGGTATGGAGGGGTTCCTGCTGTGTCAACTTCTACTGAGAGGGGCAGGGCGAGGGCTCAGCGTTCAGGGAGAGTCTCCAGTGGAGGGTGTTTCCCCAGTGAGTGACAAGTTCCCAGAGGGGAAGAGGTAGGGCTCAAAGCTGCTGATTCCGTCAAACAACAGTGGCAGACATAGCATGAGTTTCTGCATCAGTATTGTGTAGAGATCAATCGGAAGGGGCACCCCAGACTTGTGTTGTATGTTATCACTGCAACTGATACACCCCCAAATCTCATGAGCTTAAGACTGAACAATTTTAGTTCTCACTCTCTCTCACGTAAGGAAGGCACCTTATTCTAAGCATTGTTTTCATGATGCAGGGGCCTTTCATCTTATGGCTCTGTCTTTTTTCACTGCTTGGGCTTCCAGGGTCTCCCTGCATCAAACTGGTAGGCGAGGAGGGAAAGTGGATTGTAGGATTCTGCGTGGGAGGTTTTCTGGACCAGAACTGGAAGGGGTGCACATGCCTTTCACACACATCCCATTGGCTGGGGTCCCACCAGAACTGGAAGGGGTGCACATGCCTTTCACACACATCCCATTGGCTGGGGTCCCACGGCCACAGATAACTCCAAAGGAGGCTGGGAAGTGCTGTCTAGCTTTTGCCAGAAAAGAAGAGGAAATAGTTTTGATGCCACAGATAGAAGCGTGGGTGCTAGTAGCATCTTGTTGGCACAAATCATTTGCAGGTGAGTAAATAGATGTAAACAACCACCTGACTACAATTCAAGATAGATAACTCAAATGGAATAGCAGAGAATTCACAATGAGAAAAATGAAAATAGCCTAAGTACTTTGGGATATAACCTAATTTTCCTTGCTTGGCAGAAATGAAAGAGATGAACATATCAATACTAAACAGTTTTCAAAGCAGATTAAAATTCCTCCACCAAGAAAGTGTTTAAAATAATGCCAAACAATAATATAAATTAACTTCAGTTATTTTAAGGTACTGATGTTGTCTGAAAACACAAATAGCCACTTTTCATGTTCTTCTTTTCTTTTGTTGAATTATTTAACAAATGGACTCAAGGGATAGTCATTCGAGAGACATCCATACCTGTGGTTGATTAGGGAAGTTATTTACATTCAACCTTCCTTGCTTGACCTTATGAAAGGTCCTAGAAAGAGCACAGAGTTTGGAGTCCACTTGCTTCAACAGGCTGAACAATTCCCAAGCCTCTACTCTGTTCCAGGTATTGGACAAAAGATGATTTATAGGATACAGAATCAACCCACAGGAAGCTGACAGTGTAGTGATGAGACAGGATTGGAAATAAATAATGATGGAGCAGTGTGATCAGTGCAGCATTGGCAGAATGTTTGTGAGATGATGACATAAGAAGTGCTGAAAGTCGAGATTGAGGGAAGCGGTGGAGAGAGAGGAGGTTGGTTTGCAATGGAAATGAGGGTAGGCAGAAACTAGAACACAAGGAACTTGTAAGCCATGTCAAAGGGCTTAGCTGGTAACCCAGAGATGCTCTAGGAGCCAGTGTCACTCTGGTACATGTGCACAACAAAGACAGAGAAATGCTATCTTTTGAGTCAAGGTTTATACCTACTTTTTGGTACGAATGGTTTCCCCAAGCAACTCTGTGATCCTTACTGTACTCAACTACAGAGCCATTTGTTTAGAATGCTGAAATGTGTGTCATGTGTGTTTTCTATGGCACACACTTTTTTTTTTTTCAGACTACTGGAGTGAAAGGTCTCTACATATCTGAGACAGTAAGAATTTAAAATTGTGTTCCCTGTATTACCAGAGCTTGTAAAGTGATTTTTTAAGAAGAAAATTTTCTTAAAACTGGCTTAAAATATAATCTAAATGCATCCCATTGAATGTTTGGGGGCATTCCATGTTGAGAATTGCATTGATTTAAATATTGGTTTAGCAACCAATCACAGTGCTTAATCCAAAAAAGTAGGGAATGGGACCACAGAAGGGGGGAAGATAAGTATCTGTACAGAATAACACATTACAGTTATTCTACAAAATATGGGATTTCTTGGAACATTTTCCAATTTGTGAAACATCTACCTGTTCTGGTGGTTCTCAACCTTGGCTGCTTGTTAGAATCATCTGGGAGCTTTAAAACATTCTGATGTCCAGGCCATATCCCAGACGAATTAAATCAAAATCTCAGGACGTGAGACCCAGGCACTAGCATTTTCTTTTTTAACATTCCCCAAGTGATTCCAGTTCCTAGCCCACTGTGAGAAGCACTGGTCTATTGGATAGGATCAGCTGTTATGTGGAAACAGCAAGTGCCAATTAATCAATTCAATTATGTGCCAGGCGCTGTGCTTGGTGCTGAGCTTAAGACAGGGGCCTTGCCTTCAGTGACCTCACAGTCTGGGAGAGAGGGCATGTGGGGCTAGAGGAGGGGGATGAAAAGGGCTACAACAGTCTGGACAGGTTTCCTGGAACAGGAAGTTTAGACTGGGTGTGGAACATTGGTGTACATGTGTATTGTGACAGGAAGAGGGGAACATCAGGGGAAATATTTGATAATAGTCATGTTTTATATCTGGAGAAACTGGGACATAAATGTAAACGGACTCACGAGAGGAAACATTTGCTATTAGATAAGGATTAGTAACCAGGAAAACTGATTCCATTCCATATAGTAGGTCGTTATTTTTGTCTATCTACTCCTGCGTCTACTAAGGATATACGCATATATTATATCTATATATCTATATATCTGTTTGTTTAAATAAAGGAGCCCTTATCATCAAATTGCATAAAAACATCAATTTATATCTGGATAATATTTATACCACTCATTTGTTTAAAATACAGTCTAAAAAAGAACAGGAACTTGAAAGGAATATGCACTGAATAATCAGAATATATATTTTTTTCTCTCAAATGTTTAAAACTTAAAGAGTTCTAGCCAGGCAACTGGACAAGATTTTCTTTTATAAGTCAATAGCAACATTCTCATGGTTATAATTTGTAATTTTACAAAGTTATTAAGATATGATGATAAAACACACTGATTCCTATTTCTTTATTTTACATTTCTTTCATGTGATGGACTACTCTAGACCTTTCCCAAATTAGGATCTGCAATTGTGAGTTCTTTACTCTCTATTAGATGGTGAGAGGGAAAGAGCATGAGAGCTGAGCCCTAGTTCTGCTAAGGCTCTCTGGACCTGTGCTTCCCTGTCTGTAAGATGGTGATAGTAAATATTTTATTGAAAAGCTAAAGAGCGTTGGGAGGATTAATTCTACCAAATGTGAAAGAAACATGCAGTTTTTATATTTATTCAATAGCATTTAATAAATATATGCGTAGAAGGCACATACTTCACTCTTTCTCATTCAAGTACAGGTAGGATATCTACTTGGCATTATGTGTTGATTCTCACAAATTAATTTTAGTCAGATACCTCTTTCCATTATGTGGAACAAACCATGATAATGTCCAATAAAAGTGCCATGACAGATTCTTACATAATCCCTGCAATGTTGGTGGGAAGGAGAAATTTCTTTCCACTAATGAATGAAAGCTACATCAAAGAAGAATGTAAACAGCAATTTAACAACTATTTTACACATCCTATGAGAATTTAGAACCTCATTTGCATTATAGCTTACAGAACATAACTGAATTCTTAAATATTGTCATGACTAACATAAAATTAAAAGTGCACTTTTGCAATTCTAATCACTCCAACCAAGTCCACTTCTCTTAATCATGGATGGGTGAGTTAACAATAATTTTAAAGGAAATTATTACTAGGTATGGGAGATAACAGAAAACCATAACCGTGTGTGTGAATTCTCTGTGATTTGCCTCTTATAATAACAGGCCATTCAAACTTGATGCTGGTGTTTTAAATTAAAACATCAAGACAGTCTGTACATCTGGCCTTACTTGGTGGTTTTCTAACTTGCCAATGTTATATCTTCAGTGTACTTATATTAATCATAGTTCAAAATGGCCACATCATTAAATAATCATATTTTGAAAAATATATTTTCTTAGAAATGGTACATTCAGCCGCTTCAGTTTTTGTTGTCGATCCGGGGAGCTGGGGTCGGGGTGGGGTGGGGGACTACATTTCGGTGCAACATCTAACTCACAGAGTGGTTTCATGTGAGTCTCGATTCCTTTGCCAAAAGGAAGATGGAGATGCATATGGCTGCACTGTCATACTCTCCTGCCAGCTGCAAACCTCATCACAGTTCCTGTGAAGTACATTTCCACAGATCAGATTTCTGCCAGGGAAGACTTTAACAATCCCCTACTCCGCTTTCAACCAACAACAATTAGTATTAGCAAATGGTTCAGGCCCCTGCCTGGGATTGCATATGATTTCTATTCAAAAAAGACAAACTTTGACTCAAACCAGACCCGCCTGCTGAACGCTTGAGCTCCCCTCTTAGATATAATGAAGTTGAGACAGTTTCTATCTTTCATTTAAATAAAAAATCACTCTCACGTTGGAAATCAAGTTGGCTGCTTTCCCTTGGCTGGGTTAGCCATCTGGGAAGGGGGCGCTTTTGGAGCACTTATGTTTAGGCCAGGAGTCGAGGGAAAAAAAATCATTATCCTTTTGTCCCTTTGTGCTTTTGTCTTTTAATGTGGTCAAACTTTTTTTTCTCCGATGTTTTCACAGCAGGATTTTTATTTTGCATGTGACACATATGGCAAATAAGTTAAATTCTTAATACATTTTACAGTCAAAATTTGCCTTTTCAGTGTTGTCGATCAGCAATGTGCAGATGCAAATGAGGTTTCTAGGGCTCCTTGTAAAACAATGATGATTCAAAGGAATCATTCCCTTGATCTACCACACACCTGCGATGCTCTTACTGTTATATTATTTTTCCGAGGAAGGTAAGGTCAGTTTCTTTTCCATGTGTTTCAAGGATTTACGATCACCCCAAAGAGAGGGACTACCACTTTAGCATGCCTTGGGATTTTATTGTTTTTAATGAAGCTCTTCAAAAACAGGTCTTGGTGGCTGCTGTCTATGTTTTCTTCATGGAGAGAAGGCGATTATATCAAGCATTTAAAATATATGTTTAGCACAACCACCTCCCAGTATCAATTCTTTCCACAACATTCCTTTGGCTTTGGAAAATCATAGATAATTTGAGATTACACATTTCACAAAATGGAAGGTAGCTGAGGAGCTCATTCATGTTTCACAGGTAAGATAATTACATTTCAGCTAAATTTAGTGATTGCTTTCAAAGCTCACCCAGCTCAGACAGAGTGGAGAGGAAGACAGAACCTAAATATAAGTTCTGCCTTTTAGAACTTTTCTTGTTTTCCCGTGCTGTAGTATAGATACATTGCATCTTTGAGTAAAACTTATCATACTCACAATTTTCCAGAAGCCATGTATTTTCATAAAATGCTCATTTTGAATATGCATGGATCTCACATAGGACCCTATTATTTATGTAGGCAAAGCTCACCTTTCCTGAGTTATTAAATAAGTAAATTTGTTTGTAAAATACATATTAGTATTTATACCTAGTGCCTTAGAGTCACAGGGAACATTTTCTTTGCTATTTTGTAATATGTTCTCAAGAAAACAGCCTCAATGCATTTAAACAGTTTGAGATTACATTTCAGAATCAATCAATCTGATACTGAGGTCCTAAAAAGGAAGGAAGGAAAATTAGAGTTCAAAGTCGGTGGCATGGAAAGTATGCACAGTGGCCTAGTGATATGTCCATATGCTTAGGCTGAACTCAGTTTTCCAGAATTTCTTGCATGTTTTGAGTTAGGGTGGTCCACAGGGGAGATTCTTGGGAACTTTGGAAGGTAGAAAGGAAGGAGAAGCTATTTTGTAGCTCACCCACATTCCTGCTGCTCTGCTGACTCACTTCGCTGGCATGAAGCTGCAGCAGGCCCTGCAATTGCTCTACCTTCCCTGGGATCCCCCTTCAGCTTCTCCAATTCCTTGGCCTGGTATGTGTGTTTAACTCTGTGATGAAGGATCTTGGTTTCTGTGGGATATCCATATTAATTTTCTATTGCTCCAGTAACAAGTTACCACAAACTTGGTGGCTTAAAACAATTTATCTATAGTTCTGAGGGTTAGATGTCCAACAAGGGTCTCACTGCACCAAAATCAAGGTGCTGGCAGGACCGCATTCCTTCCTAGCAGCTCTGGGGTGAATACTTGCCCTTGCCTTTTCCAGCTTGCTTCTAGAGGTTGCCTGCATTCCTTAGTTCATGGCCACCTTCCTCCATCTTCACAGCCAGCAATGGCTGGCGGAGTCTTTTCTCATGTCTCATGACTCTGACACTAGTTCTTCTTCTGCCTCTCTCTTCTACTTTTTAAGAATCCTTGTGATTACATTGGGCCCACCTGGATAATCCACAAGACTCTTCCTATATTCATGACAGCTGATTAGCAACCCAACTGCAACTCTAATTCCCCTTTGCGTAAGGCGATATACTTACAGGTTCCAAGGATTAGGATGTGGACATATTCTTTTTTTGCAGGGATGAGGGGTATTATTCTGCTCACCACAGTACCCTTGTCATCAAGGTCAGTAGCAACAAGAACTGGCACAGGTTACATCTTAGTGGGGTTGTGGCTTGTGTCTGTGTGTTCCAGGTCGCTCTTTCTTTTCCCCACTTTGCATCCTTCTTCCCTTCCTGCCCACTTGCCCTGTGGACTTCAAGCTCCAGCATCAGATGTAGAGGAAACAGCCTTTCAGGGACTGCTGGATCAGATCCCACATTTGCCAAAGGCCAATTCCCTGCAACAAATCTATCTATATGTCTATCTCGTCATTCATCAACCTCCATCTCCTAGTGGTTTGGCCTCTCTGCTTGAACATTGACTGGCAGCCTACAATTTACCCTTAAGGAGCTGTAGGTATAGAGGAAATATATCGATGTCATCAGGGCCATCGGCGGTCAAAGGCAGAGGAGAGCAATGTCTATGCTCAGAATCATTTTAGCCATAGTCATCATCCTCTTTCTCCTTAAACCACTTCTGTTCATGTTGCATCGGCCTGAAATAGTTCCATATGGTTATGCCTAACTTCCAGGGGGCAGGAAGTGTGGGAAGTATAATTTTTCTGTGTTCTTGGAAAAAGAGGAGAAGCTAATATAGCTGAACAGCAGTAATGTCTACCACAAGGGAGGTAAGAGAGAAATATGTAAAAAAGAAGGAAATGAGGGACCATTGTGAGTAGACAAAAGAGGTAGTTACAGAAGATGAGTTCTGTTTGGCTCTTTCCTCTGTCCCAGCAAGAAGCAAGATGCCAAGTCATCTTTAATCCTTTATTTGCCCTGATGAGGACAAGAAACTTTACATTATTGAAGTTTGTGTTAGCAGCATTATTGCTGTCAAAGCTGGATAAAGGTAAATTGTGGAGGGAAATTCTTATATAAATATTTTTTTCTTGATTTTATTCTTTAAAATCCAGGCTACAAGATAAAAAATATAGGGAATTTTGTGAGATTAAGTACCTTAAATATTATTTATATTAAAACACAGGGAAATAAAGCATTTCTTTGAGTAGTCAGTAAATAGATAATCAAGGAAATGAATTTGCACAACTTGGGGTCTGGGAGAAATTACCAACTCTTTTTCATTAAGCAATGAAATTCCTCAGGGAAGAGGTGGGATTTATGGCCCTTTTGTAATGACCTAAGGAATAAAGCGTTCTTTTTTTTTTAATGGCAGGAAGTTCTTTTCCTATAATATATTGCAAATCTAATAGAAGCATCTAGTTTTTTGTTCTATTCCTCGTTTTCTACCCTTCCATCTAAATGTAAGTGGAATGTAGTGATAGTCAGGCAAGTGCAATCAAATCATCTAGGCGGTTTCAAAAATACAGCAATGTAGGGATAGTCACTGAATTCTTATATAAAATTGGAATAGACAAGTTGTCCTCAAGTGAATCTCACAGAGAAACAGGGATAGTTACTGTCAATTGCCTGGAAATTTGACAGTCTGGAAAAAATTTTTGAAATTTCGTAGATACCCACCCTTCATATATTGGAAAGAGCATGTTCAATTTATCTTCTTGTCTAACTTCATTCAAAACTTCTGCATTTGTTGATCAGCTGGTGTGCTAACGCCGTTCCCAGAACATTGTTCCCTCCAAGAGAACTTATTTAACCTCCCCCACCCTGGCCTGTGGCCCACTGGCACACTTGTTCCTCTTTGTGACTCAGGAGGAGAGTGTAAACTCAATCTGCTGCACACACAATGGCACATTCTTGGAGTGTGGCTGTCTAGACCATTTCCTTCACACAGTGGCTCAAGGGTCTTTTTATGGAGCAATTACTGGAATATTAAATTGCAGATAGTGTCTTCTTCAACAGATTCCTTCCCCGGTTCCAGCAGTGGAGTTTCAAGTGGTCTCCTTCCACAGATTAGTGTGGTCATGAATGGGTCTATTCATATTAGCCTTAAAGGTAGTTTTCTTGTAGCTGAAGCTCTTTATCTCTCACCTGTTCTCCCGCTGGAAATGAGGTGGATTTAGTCCCCCGCTTCTTTTTGCTGGTTTTCTGGACTGGGATATAGATTTCAAAATAAAGATAATAAATAAGAGTATTTAAAACAAACCCAAACTGCCTAGACACACCAGTAAGTTTCGAACTATTTTGAGAAAGATCCAAGTATTTGACAGGACAATTAATGCCTCTGCATTTATGGATTCATTTTAATGGTTCCACCCTTGTTAGCCAAGCAACTTCATTTCTGTGCACCCCATTTTTCCTATCTCAAAAAAACACACAAAAAAAACAAACAAAAAAAACCTGATGCCCAAGCAATAACAACATGCATTGAAAATAAGAACAGAGAGATAAGAACTGAGCAGGGGGAAAATAAACTATGTGTATGTAAAGAAATATAGTGTATGTTGTAAGGTGCTGTATATTTCTTGGAGCGAAAAACTATGGCTTATTTCATATCTGGTTTAGTACGAAAGTGCCAGCCTAAATTTTCATCTATTGCTTTTGTGATTTCTCTCGCTTTGATTGTTAACCAGCTGTAATTTATTTTTGTTATGGTTTGATATAGAGACTAAATCCAGTTGTCTCAACATTATTTGTTGAATCCCCTCCCAATTAATTTACAAGGTACATTTGTCAAATTCCCAAAATACCCGGATCTGTTTCTGACACATTCACTTTGCCAGTAAAAAATGCTTTAGCTACAGTAGCTTTGTACTGTCTTCTAATATTTGGTATACCAAATCCTCCCACAATGCTCTTTTAAAAAATATCTTACCTATTCTTATACATTACTTTTTTAAGGAGGGGAGGTTTAGAATAAATTGTCACATTTGTTGAAGAGTCCCACTTAAGTTCTGATTAGGATTATGTTGAACTTATAGATGTATCTGGGACAACTGACAATTTCATTTTCATTGACTCTTCCTATGGAAGATCATCACCTACCTCTTTACGTCTTCCTTTGCGTCATTCCATTACTGCCCACTTAGTACACAACCTTCTTTGAATAAATTTAGAGAAGAAGCAAAACAAAAACAAAACACCTCCAAGATGCTTTACTTCAACCAGTCATAAGTTCCTTCTGTTATTGTTGTTCTAGAAGAGATCAAATTAATAAATGTATTAGTTTCAAAAAATGTTTAAAGGAAGAGAATTGCTTCGGTCAAGTATATGTATGTTCTCAGTCCTCTCGTATCACAGAATACCACTCAATAAATACTAGATACTGAGTGATGGCTGTTATTTTGAGACCTGCCAGACTTCACTCCATTTCATCACACCTCTCTTTTTGGTCAGTAGGGGGTGCCCCTGCAGCAACTTGCCCTCTTTCAATTCCAATGATTGCTAACAAATTTCAAACCATAGGAAGTATTGGTTTATAAATTATCAACTGCAGTTCTCACACATTCTAAAAGACTCACATCTGTGGGCATTTTATGTAGAAGACAAGTAATGGGAGAAGGTGAGATCTTCAAAGTGTCTTGTAATATAAGAAGGCCTGTATTATATAAGCACAGAAGGCAGAAGGGATTATAACAAGTTGTGTTTCGGCTAACGATTAGAGCCTCTGCTTTTAGGGGCTGTTCTTTGAGTCCCGGTGCCAGCAGGCTGTTTTGTAAGCTGTCAGTTTCCTGATCTTAGTCTTTTAAGGGCAACATTCCTCAAGTGGTGCTTTAAAATAGAGGAGAGGAGCTTGGGAGAGCAAGGAGTTGGGAGCAGTGGCAGGAAATGGCTCTGGTTGCAGACAATCCTATGGGGAATGATTTGATTCTATCTACTGCCTTTGGAATAGTTTCCTTACTGTTGATGGTGGTGGTGTTCAAAGATGCTTGTCTCTCCTCTTTTCTTCCTTAAATTCCCAAACCATCTCGTATTTATTTCTATTTCGTAAATACTACATTTTATTATAATCATATGTATTTCTTTATATCGCCCTCTAAGATAAGCAACATGAGGATGGTCTCACGTTGGTTTTGTCTAGCATGAGGTTTGGTATATTAAATGCAATCAGTAATGATTTGTTCAGTCACTAGATGAAGGAAGGAAAAAGAAGGGAGGAAGAAAGAAAAGAGGAACACAGAAAAAGTATCACAGAGTGGTAGATGGATAATACTGGGCAAGTGAAATTTTAAACTAATCTAGAATCTGGAAATCACACGATAAAATCCACATAGGATATTACTGAGTATAACTCAATATAAACAACAACTGCTCTAGTTTGAAAGCTGCTGGAATGTGATATATCAGAAATGGAACAGCTTATAAAAAGGGGAATTTATTAAGTTTCAAGTTTACAGCTCTAAGGCCACGAAAATGTCCAAATTGAGGCAAGGCTATAAGAATGTCCAATCTAAGACAACCAGGAAAGATACCTTGGTTCAAGAAGGCCGATGTTCAGGGTTCTCTCTCAGCTGGAAAGGCACATGGAGCACTCTGCTAGCTTTCTCAATGGCTTTCCCCGGGCTCTGTCCATTCTGTTGGCTCTGTTCATTCTGGTAGCTTTAAAGCTTTTTCCAAAATGGTTACCTCTTAAAGGACTCCAGTAAGCAACCCCACCTTGAATGGATGGAGGCACAACTCCATAAAACCATCTAATCAAAAGTTACCACCCACAATTGGGTGGGTCATATCTCCATGAAAACAATCAAAAAGCTCCCACTCGGCAATATTGAATGAGGATTAAAGGACATGGCTTTTCTGGGGTACATAATAGCTTCAAAGCAGCACAAACACCAAAAGCAATTTGCGTCTAATGAAGTTACTAACAATATTTGTAATAGCAAACATATAACATAATCATAACCACTTCAATATAATACAAAGAACATTTGATATTTTTTATAGATTCCAAAGCTTAATTGCATAATATAAAGTGTCATTAGAAGTATGCCATGTTCTGGAATATAGTGCCCAATGTACAATTTTATTAAAATAATATATTCTACTGTAATCCAGGTATTGCAATGTTAGTTTATAATTCCAACCGATAGCTCTTAAAGGAAAGGAAATTTCTCAACACTGTCTTCTCTCTCTGAATAAAAAACAAAGTATCTTTTTATTATTAACTGAAGAGGTTAATTCAACTATTTATATCCACGATTTCTTGGATTACTTTTTCCAATAATACAATCAACCTTCCATTATCTTCAAATAACTGCAAATCAGGCTATTATGAAAGACTTCAATTCTCTGGATATTTCATAACCCCATAATTTAATCTATATGAATTGTTCTTAGAATACTCCAGAGTAAACTGGAGGAAATAAATGTTGTTTTGCATAGAACATGTTGTTAAGATGCTCCCATTGAAAATTTCATGCTTACTTAATTTAACAAAAGTAATGACATATTTTTCTATATAGTATTGACTCCCTGTATTTACCTCAATAACCACTTAAAACTGCAAATCTTCCATGTCAAAGATTCATATTGACACTCAAACATTGTATACAATGCAGTCAAAACAAAAAAAAAATTTTATTTTTATGTTTTAAATGCTTAAAAAAATTCCCGTTATAAGTATGATCATCGATTCTTCTAAGACAATCATTGGGAAATTGAAGAAAGCTGGTGAGGTTGCAAATTCTGGGAGATTTGACTTTTCTAGGGGTTATAAATCTGGGGAAGGCCTCCCTCCCTCCCTTCCTACCTGCCTTTCTTCCCTTCCCTCTCTTTCTCTTCTTCTTTATGCTTCTTATTTTTCTTTCCTTCTTTCTCACTATTCCTCCCTCCCTTCCTTCCTTTCTCTTTTTTCTTTCAATGACCAGGCCCAAACACTTAGCAGTGCATGGCATAATGAGGCTTTGTGAAAAATACCACCTGACAATTAATTTAATATAATGTAGTCAACTCAGACACAAATGTAATTGTCATATTTTTAAAATGTCTAGAATGGTGCAATAACAGAAAATAGGAAGGCAAAATATATTTTGATTTTATTAACTCATTTAGACAAGTATTTTTTGAATATTTGCTCTGGACATGGAATTTGAAGTCTAGAGCAAGTTCTGCTAGGGTTCAAATCCTACACAGAATTGGGGGGGGTCTCAGTCATGGGACTTATCCTCTATAAATTTCAATTTCTTGATCGTAAAATTACAATCACTATTTCTAAGGCTGTGATTGTAGGGAGGAGTAATTAATTAATGTAAAGCACTTAACACATTGCCTAGCATATAATGAACTCTCAATAAATGTACTATTATCTTCTCACCCTGTGCCATTGTGTAAGCCCACTGGGTAACACAAAAGATGTTTCTAAGGAGATTAAAATATTTGTAATATTTTATGTACTGTATTAAGAAGCCTGGGCTCCTTGCAGCAGGTTAGGACAGTATCCACAATTCATTAAAAATATTCCTGCCTACAAAATATAACTTGAAAATAGTTTCTTGGAATTGACCGCTCATGTAGATACATAAATTATATTTGTTGAAGGACATGCTTGCATCTTATTTATTTCGTTACCTTTTAGGAGAAAATAAAGCAAAAGAATATAGAGAAGCATGCAAAAACAAGTATATAGCTTAGTGAATTATTATAACTCAAAAAACCTTACAAACAAAGCTCATTTCAAAAATAGAACATTGGCAGCCACCCCAGAAATATCTCCATTGACCCATTTCAATCAAAGCACCTCCTTCCCTCCGAAAGCAAGCACTATCCTGACTTGCACAATAGGTACTTCCTTGAATTTCTTTGTGGTTCTATCACCCATGACAATGCCTAGACACTATGGTTCAGTCTTGTCTATTATTTAAAAATAGATATTTCTTTTATCCGTCTTTTAATGTATAAGGTTTTCCAGACATCCCTTTCCTTTTCTAACAATTTTCCTGTGAAATACCACATTTGACCTATTCAGAGTCAATGGTCTGGATTTTGCTGAGTACATCCTTGTGTACTTCAACATGTTCCTCTATCCTCTAAATTTCTTGCAAATTGGCAACTGGATCCAGGCATTTAATCAGACTCATGTTCAACTCTTTTTTTTTTTACATGGGCGGGTATCAGGAATCGAACCCAGGTCCTCTGGCATGGCAGGTGAGCATTCTTGGCTGCTGAGCCACCGTGGCCCGCCCTGTTCAACTCTTTTGGCAAAAGAATGGGTGGTGGTATGTTCTTTCATCTGGAGGGACATAATGTGTGATATTTGCTCTTTTTTTTTTTTTGACATGGGTAGGCACCGGGAATCAAACCTGGGTCCTCTGGCATGGCAGGCGAGCATTCTTGCCTGCTGAGCCACCGTGGCCCGCCCTTATTTGCTCTTTTCTAATGTTTGCAGCAGTTGATGTGCAAAGCATTGATACATTAATTTATTGGGGTTGCATAAAAGGTGATATTGTAGTTCTATCACTTTTTTTTTCGTTTATTACCTGGTATAATTTTATAAGTAGATGCTTCCTGAAGCTAGGGTCATATAAGAGGTGCAGTAAAAATGTTTGATTCTTTTCTTTTCTGTACCCACTTTTTCAAGATAATGAAGTGACTGTCAGCTTCAGAAGATGACTAATTAGTTTTATTTTAAATATCATTTGGATCCTGGAAATAAACATATTTAATGGGTTGCAATTAACTGTGATTTGTTTCCTTTGCGATGCTCATTATCCTATCCTATCTTTGGCCAATGGAAGATTCTTCAAGTTGGCTCTTAAGTCTCTTGACATTATAAAATGGTCTTTCCTTGCCCTCTGGTATGCCAAGGTGTTTAGGATCATCTTGAGCATTTTTTTTCCCCAGATCTGAATCAGCCATTTCTCTAGAAAGTCATGGTTTCTTCTAATAGGAAATGGTATATAAACACTATAATCAGGCTCAAGGAAAACTCATTGAAACTGGGTTTTTCTTTGTTTCTAGGCTTTTTCAGTTAACTCATTCCAATATTTCTAATTCAAATGCAGGATTGCAGGTATTTTACTTTACCTTTTCTATATTATATCTGAAACTTCCTTTTACGCTGAGAATCTTGGTTCTCAAGGATTCAGGGGATGATAAAGTTAGAATGCTCCATAATTCTCTTTACCTCATATTATATGTATGACAGTCTTAGAATAACAAAATGAATATTAAGATTCCCAGTTATGATCACTGAAAGCAGTCCGATTGTTTCCATATCTCTCTTTCACTTCTTTATACTTTTCAATGCTTGTATTATATCGATATTATTAGGTTATATATTCATTATCTCTTTCACTTAATCTTATTTCTCTGGGAACAGTGCATTTAATCACAGCCCCAGTCTTTAGGTCAATGTTCCTCTAGCCATTTTAGTTACCTGAGGTTCATTCTCTAATAATTTCTAAGGAAGGACATATAGGAATAGCATTCCCTGAGTTCTTGACTTGTTGATAACAATTTGTTTATGTCTTTATACTTTTACTGTTTTCTATCCTTGAGTATCTTAAATATGTTTCTTCATTTTTTTTTTCTGGCATGAAGGATTGTTGTAAAAAGTCTGATGATAACTATTTTTTTCCCTAACAAGTTGTGTGCTCTTTTACTAGATACAAAAAGATATTTTTCCTATTTTTAAAAATCCAGTAATTTTATTAAATTATGTATAGATGTTGGTTGTTCTGGATCAACATTTCCGGTACATGGTATGTTCTTTCAGTATGTTGTTCAATATTTTTAAAAAATTCATTTTTTTAAAAATTATAGTGTTCATATTTGTTTTCTTGTTTTGCTTTTCTTTTTCAGGAGCTTCTTTGACTGTTGTCAATATGTGTTGCTTTCTTTTTTTCCCTTTTACTTTTTAATCTCTTCATTAACTTTTTTTTCTGTATGCTGTATGGTGGGGTCACATTTCATTATTTTTCCACGTGAGTATCCCATTATTGCAGCACCATTTGTTGAATTTTGTTTTTTGTTTGTCTGCTTTGCTTGCTTGCTTGTTTTTGGGAAGTGCATAGACTGGGAATCGAACCTGGGTATGGTTCTTCTTAGTAGAAGACTATTAAGTTCAATTCCATATAAAGTTATCAGAAGAAAGAGCCCTATGTATAATTAAAGCATTCCAGGAATATGCTCAAAAACATAAAAATTGTAATGTTCTATTTTCAAATAAGCTAAAAGACATTAAGAAAATGATAATGCAAGATATGAAAGAACAACATAAGACAGAATTTTTAAAAATCAGAAATGAGGTGACAACTTTTTAAAAAGTATTAGAAATAATAGAAAAAAATCATTTTAGAAATGAAGACTAAACTGGAAGAATCAATAAAGTGAATAAAGACAAATGCCTTAAGAGAAAGAGATAAAAAGCAGGAAACTTTTTAAAATCAAAAGTTAATGAATGGGATGCAAGGATAGTTCAGTGATAGAATTCTTGCCTGCTATACAGGAAACCCTGGTTCAATTCCCAGCTCATGCACTTCCCAAAGAAACAAACAAACAAACATGAAACAAAGAAACGAACAAAAACAAACAAACAAAATTCAACAAATGGTGCTGCAATAACAAGCTACTTACATGGAAAAAGATGAAATGTGACCCTGCCATACAGCATACAAAAAAAAAGTTGGCTTGCTTTCTGATATTTTCTTGCTCTTTTTCCCCTGCTGCATTTCGTCTGAATCATCTCATTCCTTTTTTTTTTAACCACTGTTGCTATCTTGCTCAATTTTTATTCCACTCTTAGAAGTTTCTGTTGACCATGAAGCCCTGTCTTGAAAGGAACCACCATAGGAGATATAGCAATGTACAATCATGTAAAAACGCATGAAATATACATATATATACACAAACATACATATATATCATTATAATGCATTATTTTATTCAGAAATTAGAAAGAGTTAGTGGCACCAAGGTAGTGGTTGAAGACACTTGCAAAAGCTCACACAGCTAGTCAGCTCAGGATCATCACTTCCTCACCTTTCATTCATTCACTCTCCAATCAGGATTCTGTCTTCTTTATTCCATAAACTGTTGTTGCCTAGGTAACTATTAACCCTTGGGTTCCAGGATATGGCTAGTAAAGGGCAATTGAAGTGATTTAAAATGTAAATATCTCAGAAGCTGGCCAATACTTTTATGCTTATGTATATGACAGACCAAGATATTGTATGAATACAACTTTTGGACTGACAGCACCATAACGTTAGGTAAATTAGATATTTTAATTTTATCTGACAGTACCTAAGTACATTTCATTTTTTTAAGATCATAATTACAATTCCAAAAGTGTTCAGTATTATTAAATATGTTTGTTTTTAGTTTGGGAGTGTTCTGTTTATTCTTCATCACTGATCAAGTCATTTTATAATATATATCTAATGGAACCAATTTTATTCAATCCAGATAGCCACATATGATTTGAAAAGAAGGATTTTGTGTTTGAATAACTTTCTGTTCTAGGAAAATTGTGCACTACCATAAATTTTTTTAAATGGTTATAATATACTTGGCATGTTCTACCTCACCAGCTTGACTTACAAAATATGATCACATTTATTTTTTAGTTAAATTTAAATGACATGAAGTCCCCAACTTACCCAGACTAGCAGGAAATCCAGCCCTTTTCCTGGAGTTCCTGTACCTAGTTTCAAGGATCCCAAGATTTCTTATATTAGTCTGTGAGTCCCTCTTCTTCCCCACTGGCTCCCTACAGGGAGAGTAGGCACAACCTTTATGGCCAGTGTCCCAAACCTCTTATCTCAAGGCAGCCTTGCTAGGGGTGTACTTTTTATTTTAGCTTTGCTTTTGAGTTTTCTCGTGGCAGTCTGGTGTAGATTGGTGAAACCAAAGCAGCCAAGAAACCATTGGCAAAGCCATGTTTGCTGAGCTGGTCATCCTGTATTGTTTCTTCCAGGTTGGTGTGAGAAGGGTTAAAGCTTGGGAATATGCATTCCATGTCAAAAGGGACTCAGGCTCCCAATGTCACAGCTTCCAGTTAACATACGTTAAGCCTACTCCCAAAAGCATACATCCTCATTGTGTCTAGAAACATTGCTCCTCAAAATAGCCTTGGTTTTGGGTTTATGTCCAGGCCACCTATGCTGGCTACTCTTGCGCATGTTGTGGCAATAGATAACTGATACACCAGAAAGCTAGATTGTAGCATATGATGCCCATAGGTAGCTTAAAGATCATTGGTCATAGTCCCATTATTTTTATTTATTTATTTATTTTTGTATGCTGTATGGCAGGATCACATTCCATTATTTTTCCATGTGGGTATCTCATATTGCAGCACCATTAGTTAATTTTTTGTTTGCTTGTTAGTTTGGTTGGTTTTCTTGTTTGTTTTGCTTGTTTTTTTGCCCATTGTTTTAGTTATGAAGAAACTAAACCCAGATTGAAAAAATTATGTCTACAGTACTTGGCTTTAGATTTGAGACTAGATATCTTTACTCTTTCGTCAACATTACATCTTTACTCTTTCTTCTATAGTATATCTACATCTCTTTGAATAAGTGGGAGGATTTAGAGAAGTCACTTGACACAATAAAATTTCTCATTCATGCAAAGTCCAATGCAGATATAGCTGGACAATCCTCCCCAAACTGGAGGATACTATGATGCTGTCATTTTCGTACGTGGCATTAAAGATTGCATCAGAATAGGGAAGAATGTGGGGAAGACGTGCTGTGTATGTGACTATCCTAACCTTTTCACCCCATTGGTCAGAACCAATCATACATGCCTATGTAAGTAAAGGAGGGTCGGGAAACATAATAGTGGCTGGGCAGCTCTTCCCAGCAACTATCATATGCTATGGAAAGAGAAAATGAAATTTAGAGACCAGCTAACCATCTCAACTATACAAACCTTCCCCACATACATGTCTGTAGACTTCCTCTCATGTACCCATGGTCTCGTTAATCACTGTAAAGAGAATGGGAAAACCGTGATCAGCTTAAACAAATGCAGATTTCTCTTTGAGCTGCTTATCAGGTCACCTCCCTAAGTAATGAATATCTGAACAATATTAGAACAATATTCTGCAGAAGAAGGAGGAAGTCAATAACAGTGACTTCTAGTCACCATGACTAAAGTTATCTTCAAAATAGTTACACTCAGCTGAGTAGTAACGAGTACGCAGCAGTCTTTTCTGACTTGTATACAAACCAAATGACACTTGATTTAGACAAATCTTTTGACCAATCTGGGGCTTGATTTTATTACCTATAAAATGAAAGATTAGATTAAATGATCTCTGAGGTTTCTTTCCATTCTGTAATTTTTCATGTTTTTAAATGTTAATTTTTAATAAATTATAACCTATAACTAAACTGTGACATTTTATTTCTCTTGATTCCTTTGTGGCTAGTGGTACTAGATCTTTAATACATGTTTGATGAATAAGTGATATTTGATACTTTTTGTGGCTTAGACAATGGCTAGGCTGATTTTCCCCTTGTTGAACTACTCTTTTTAAGAGATTAATGTCATAACATGATTTCTGGGAATTGTTTATACTATTAAAAGCCATTTTCAAACATTGTTAATTATTCCAGAAATTCTCATTCACATATGAATAATGATTATCACAATATTATGAAGTTCCTGAAGTATTGTTTCTAAACGACATCTGCTAAATAACTTTATTATTGTGAATACTTTAGAAAATTTAAATTCATTCAAATGTATTTCTCTTGAAATAATCCTATGCTGTACTGTTTTCATTAATTTCAATTGGCCCTCTCCACAACGGACCAAAATTTTTGAAAATTTTAGCGCATTTTCCTAGAGCAGAAATGGCTGGGAACACGAGTAAGTTATTTTTTCACATATGAAAGCAAAATTTTAAATAAAATTGGAAGGGTCATCATAAAATCTTACATTCAAAATTATTTTTATTTTAAAACTGAAATACATACAACTTGACTGATCAAGGTTTCCCAGGCTTTTGTGAGCCACGATAACCTTAAAGCAATCATTCTGAACCTAAATTCATCAGAAAGAAAATTCACAGGCACAGAGCAGCAGGCGGTTGGGGTTGAGATTGGTGGGGACTATAACCAGTCTTGTATTGAGTTCTTCAGTGATATTTCTACAAAATGAGTGAAAGAAAAATCAGTGTCAGTATTCATCAACTTTTTAATTATTTCTAAAAATGGTATATGTGCATATGAGATTAATATTTTCTTCTTAAAACAGTTCTTTTAGCAACAAACTTCTAAGGAAAGGGCCGCCCACATTGCGTAAGACTGCTTTTAAAAAGAGAAAAATAATTTTAAGGTCAGAATCTTTTTAGTTATGTCATTAATAAAGAAAAAATAAAAAATAAAAGCTTCTTAAAAAATACTTTTCAAAATAGGGAAATATCTTTTACATTAGTCTTGACACCCTCCAATCTCAATAGAAGATATATTCAGAAATGTAGAATTCCTTTATATTTTTCTTAATATTTTATTTACAGAAAGACTTATTAACTGATGGCTTAAGATCTGTAATATTGGATCCAGATTGCTAGAGGAAATACTCAAACATAGCAAGGCTTAGCAGGAAAAAAGTAGGCCTTCCATCCATGTTTCAGCATAAATTATTAAAATTTTCCTCTTTAGATGTGACCAAATCATTAATATTAACATGGGCTTTTGATTTCTGTGTGCTTTTCTGGGGTATTAGTATTGCAGACTGCTTATTTTACTCCTCTATAAAAGCTCGTAAAATGGTTCGGTTTAGAAAATTATTTGCTTCAGGAGAAATCTAAAATATGAAGCTTTTTTTGTTTGTTTTCTTAAATGAGAGCTCAGCACATTTCATACTCATGAGGGAAAGTATTCAGGTCAGGCAATTACTCGTTTTCTAATTCTTATAACGTGCCAACAGAGTGGCATCAAGACTCTCAAAATGATAGCTATTTTAGTTTAAAAAGAAAACTCATTTTTATGCAGAAAGCAATTTTTAGAACATTATTTGATTCTGAATAAGACTTTCAAATGAACCAGTTGGTTCTCACTCATGGTTATGTTGCATTCTGAGGAATAGAAGATATTTGTCTATGTTTAATATACATAACAGTATTATTGTATTCACATACATAGTTATAGACCAATCAAATATCAAAATGAAAATCATATGCACATGATGGCCAATTTGTGTTTTCTAGGTTATATATGCAAATGGTGGCCAATTTGTGTTTTCTAGATTATTAACTGCTTATGTACTACTTCTAAAGTGTGGCAGACTTCCTTGCAACCCGGGGGGAGTCTACCTGTAGGGAAGGTGGATACAAAGATGACAAGTTGTGGCGCAGACTAGAGCTCAGGGGTCTAGATGAATGGGGATTCTTACTAAATGTGCAGACCTGGTTCTGTCTGGGTCTGCAGAAAGTCTTGAACTGTTTTTCAGTGTTTTGGGTTTGGCAGACCCAAAGTGTGTTTTGCTAAGCACTTTTCTCTTCATTTTTAAACCCATGTGTATTATAAAGGAAATTTAATCCGTATGTTTTTGATTCCTTTACACTTAACTCATCAAAATGTTGTTTTGTAAGAGCCATTTGATGTCCAAGAAGCCTTTGAGTCTTTTTATAACATGTAAAAGCTCCCCCCGCCCCCTTAGGAACAGGAAGTTGTGTTTTTCTGGGAGTAAATGAACTTAAAAAATCTAGAGGCTAGAGTTTATTAGAAGACTCCAAACCTAGGATGAATATAAATATTAAGTAAAATAATAACAATAATAACATTAGCAGCAAACACTTATACTATGTGCATATTATATTATGTGCCTGGTTTGTTACAAGCATTTTCAATTTTTAACTTATTTGATACTAATATTTTTTAACTTATTTAATACTAGCATCCATGTAAGTTAGGTGCTATAACTATCCATTTTTATTAAAGAAGTTAAGTTACCTGCCCAACCTCACACAGCTCATTAGCAGTAGAGCTGGGATTTGGAATCAGGCAGTCTGGGTCCATGTGTCCAATTTTTCAGTCATTATACCATATTACTTATGTCTACAATTTTCTCTTGTAACTTAAGAACTTTGGACATCACTTAAAATTATGTGTTAATAGTGTATTACGTACTGGGAAGATCATTTCCTTATCCCTAAGAGAGTCTACTTTATGATAGCCACCAATGGACAAGCTAAAAAAGAAACCCTACACATTTCTTAAGTATTCATTCATTCATTTAGTGCAAATGTGTTGAGTATCTACTAAATGCCAGGTTCTCTTCCGATCGTGGGGATACGGCAGTCACGGGTGTTGTATCCTGAAGGACTGTTGTGTATCTCTTCAAAGAGCAGACACAGGGGGAAATTGGAAAAATGCTGGGCTAATTCAGCTTTGTGCCACAAGGATAGGGAAGTTGGGATACAGCTGGACTGACCTGTAGCAATCCCCAGCCAGCCTGTGGTCCCGGGAGAACTTGTTTCCTATGGAAGCCATGTGCATTTCAGGTGTCCACTCCTGCTCTTCCAATGTCACTGGATAGTTTCCTCCTAGCACAGTTTTTCACTCATTGGAGAAGCTAGTATTCCTGTTTTAATGTAAGGTAAGGTTTTTATCTTTAAAAATATAGATAAGTTGAAGAATAAGATACGTTAAAGATCTTTGGGGCAATTTCACACTGATGAATATAATATAAATCACTGCAACTGAATTATCAGCAAAATTATAGCCAGAACCCAAAGAAGTTTTAACAGTTAACTCTGTAAGTTAACACTGATTTGAAAACTTTATGTGTTTGCTATTCATTATAAAAGTAACAGAGGTATATTTAAAAGAATTTGGAAAACAGAGAAAAGATTAGAAACATGAAATTCTACCCACAAACACAAGAATAGCTAACATTTCTATTGATTTCAAATGTGTACTTATTTTTTAAAATAATTATAATTGTGTCTTGCATTTTACCTTTGTGCTTCCTTTTTCAATAAGATTTTTTCTCATCACAAAAAGAAAACCATGTTTTATATTGAAAAAATATCACAATAGAATTTAGAACCTTGGATTGGGCTTTCCTTTAAATTTGAAGAAATTTACATTTTCTGAAAGTTAAGGCCATTTAAGACCCTATTTAGCCAATCAGAATTACACTGGCACGACTCACAATACCGAGAAGAGTCCCCCGGGAAAGTGTGGATCAAAGCCAAGGGAGATGGGGATATGGTAGGAAAAAGGCACTCAAGAGGATACCCTTTCTTCAGGAGGTGTGTCTTGGATTCCAAATCAAAATTCTTTTAGAATGAAATGGAATAGGTTAGAAACAATAGATGCCATGATTCCAAAGCCCCTAAAAGTATATTACAAGACCCTAAAAGTGGCTAGAAATAATAAAATCTGTCAATCCTGTTTCAAAGATGTATTATAGCCCTACTTTTCTTCCACTCCCCCAAAAGAAGTCCCAGATTAGCTGTATCTTCTGAAAAGTACTCTTCTTATCAATATTTTGTAAGAAAATCTTTAGAAGTTTCAACTTTTAAAAACCTTTAAAATACTCATATAAACCAAGCCTTAAAAGAAAATACACTCAAATGTAAGACAAAAATGTTAAGAACTATACATTACCTCAAAGAAAAGAAATAGTACTACTTTCATTCATGTTGAAAAGTAATATTGAAACAAATCAGAGAAAAAAAATCAATGTGTTGAAAAAGACTCATTATTATTATTTTTTTATCTTCTTCTTTAGTACTGCCAAGCAGCCAGCATGCTCTTGCTTCATATGGTTTTCTTAGTTCTGCCAGTAAGGCTTTCTTAGCTTTGAGCATTTTAATAAAATGTCAAGGGAATGAAGAAAAATGAACTTTCTATGAATAAAAAAATAGGAATTCTGAGTCATCCATATTTTAATCTTTGAATTATTTTATTCAAAGAATTTCTTTTTCTACAACCTCATGTTTTTCATTTGCCCTATACCAGTTTCCACCCAAAATACTTCATTGTCCTTTGTCATATTTGCCAGCTCTACACTCTTCTTCAATGTATATAAGACGGAAAATGGAGTCTAAACAGAGATTAAGAACTTTACAATTATTAACTTTACAATTATTAGAAGTTCCCTCACTCTTGGCTTTTTTCCTTCTAATAATATAGAATTTAATACTGAGTTCTTGTGATTCTTAAAAGTAACTTTATGGATCAGTTCTTTATCCTGTGTTTTCTCTGGGAAAAAGGAAAAAAAAAAGCAATTAAAAGCAATTGGCTTCTAGTATGGCTATAAAACATAAAGGATTCACTCCAAAACTAGTTTCTCATTTCGAATCCTCTCTTTCTTATGTATCATCACCTTAAAAAAATTCATAAATACTAATTTTTAGTAACTTCCAAAATTTCAGTCTACCGATTAAAAAAAATACATATAGATACCAGTTCTGATAGGCTAAAACTAATAGCACTATCACCACTATCATGAAGGCCTGGAGTTATGTGGCTCTCTGAGATCAGTGGTGGGAGTTGAAGAAATTCACTTTGCCATACATCAATCAGATCCTACAATTAATTAAGCAGGCTCGCTTTCAAACTCAGATGTACTCTGCCTCCATTAGAGTGCTTTGTTTTATCTTGGTTTTCACACTGTAATCCCTCCTTCTTTCTATTCAGAAAAGAAGGGCAGGGAGAGAGATGAATAGTTGTCCACAAATTGTGGGGGAGGGTATTATTCCTGTAACCTTCTTTCTATTCAAGCCCAGGGACATATTCTATCAGTCGTATATTAAATTGGAAGTCTGCTCTGGACTTCATTAGATCTGAGTGGATTCCCAGTTCATCTAACACCCCTTCTAAGGGCAACTTAGTCTGTCCTGAAATGTGGCTCACAAATGTAGTAGTTCACACAGTTACCGCCTTTACATGTTTAAGTGTTCCAAAGGGAGTCTGGGAAATTTTTTTAAATGCCCAGAGAACCTAATAATAAGCTTTTCTTATTTCCAAAGGAAATTGTTCTTCTCCATATATATTATATTCTCTCTCTTGGTTTCTTTCTTTCTTCTTTTTTCTTTTTTTGTACTTAATCCCTTACTTTTAACAGTCCTATATCATGGATCCAGTTGTGTCAGAAATGATGAATGTTCTGTCGAGCACAAACAGCATTGTGCGTTGACGATGACAGAAATGAACAGCTTCAAAGTAAAAATCAATTCAAATGAGCACTTCCCCTCACTTAACTTGAAAAACAATTTTTTTTTTTTATGGGAGGCAGTTGTTTGGAGGAGCAAGATGGGAGCTAGTTGAATGGAGAAGAAAAAGGGAGCAACTAGAGTTGACAAGCCCAACATGGGGAATGGTGGAAGATGTCTTGAAATTGAGTTGGTTCATTGAACTACAAGGTGGCTTCTTACCTTCTGTAAACCATTTCTCCTCTCAGGATAGGATTATAATAATATCCCCTACAAGTCTTTCACCCCAAGAGGAAGCAGAGCATGAAGTTTTTTTGCATAGAAAGTGGATGGGGTAACTAATATACCGGAAATTTTAGAAAGTCTGTTAGAAAATGATGCTGAAATAACAACTGTAAGATCCTCAGACTATTTCTTCTTTCTGTAATTTGTTCCTCTGGTCTGAGGCTTTTATAGACCTTTGATTTCTGATTTAAGCAAATTGTAACTACTTCAGTAGTAGAGGGAGAAGAGGATGAGAAAGGAGCCCAGAAAAGCCTAGTGTGGGCACTGGAGTTTGGAGTTTTATCAATGCCATTAATAAACAAGTGTATGGGCCATGAAAAAGGCTCCCTGCCTGGGCAGAGGCAAAAGAACGCAACCTATAACACAGAGAAAAATCAATCAATATAAATAGACTCAGAAACTTCAGAGGTGACAGAATTAGTAGGCAAGAGATTGAAATAGTTATAAAAATATTTCTTATGCTAAAACCAATAAAAGGAAAGATGAACATGCTAAGGGAAAACATGGAAGATTAAAAAAAGACTAAAATTGAACTTCCAGTAATGAAAAAATAATGACTGGATTTACAGCACATTAGATACTGCAGAAGAAAAGGATAAGAAATTTGAAAACAGAGTATATAAAGACTTTGTGATAAAAATCAGAGCTGAGAGGTAGAGAGACGGAGACCTAATGGGACTGTTTGAAATCCTGAGTCCAGGTATGACTGAAGGTAGCACCATTCCCTTTGCTTTCTCATTATTTGCACTGATAAATTTCTTTTGCTTAAAGGACTTTGAGTTGGGTTTCTATGACTTGCAATCTAAAGATCATGACTCTTTCATGTGAATTCTTGGCCTCTCCAAACTCTTCCCAGCGTATTTCTGAGAGTCCCAAAGGGTTTCTTACATTTCTCCATAACTGATCTGGGTTGTCCCCCTCTGTGGCCACCTGACTGGCTGTGGCCCAGATGAGGCCCTGCTGCTCTTAGCTAAGCCTGAAAATCTGCAGGTAGGGGCATTCTTGCTTTTGCCCAGTGGCACTCCCCCAATATGGCAAGGATCCTCCCGACTGCACTGGGAGGCTGCTGAATATGAAAAGAGAAAATGCTTCCTTCCATATTTTCAATATCTTGGGGCTCCAAAGCAAAGATCCTTGAGCCCCAGGGTGTTGCTAAGTATATTGGAGACTGCCTTTCAGTTGACACATCCACCCAGCTCTAGAGAGCCTAATCCAGACTTTACACCTGCCACCCCTCTGCCCTCTTTCTAATGGGGCAGCTTGAGTCTCCTTTCCCTCTACTGCCCTCAGATGCCTGGGCCTCCCCCATTGCCATTTGGCTCTCATTTGTCTTTCTTAATTCAGCTGATATGTTGCTACATGTGAAGCCATTGACACTTGTAATTCTACTTGCTTTATGTTTATCCCAAGGGGTGTCTTGTTTCTTATGTCAGTCAATTGATACAACTGATTAGGGAAGTGGGCATGGTGGGTGCAGTGGGTAGGATTAGTGAGATGAGGCAGTTATGGGAATGAAATATCAAACTATATAGTATGAACTTAGATCACTGAGTTTTAATAACTTTGGATGGGCCAGCCAGCTATGCAGGCTGATAATTATTTTCTAGCAGACATTGTGCAGAATGACAGGACTTGTTTTTTTTTAAAAAAATGCTAGTCAAGTTAAAAATATATAGTAATTGTCTATTACTACTTCAACAGACATTTATTTAGCATGTACTCTGGTCTGGACCCTTCTTATATTATCTGATTTGATTTAGAATGGAGTTATGCAATGCACTTTCTACATTTGTAAGTAAAACCTGAAGGTAGTGGCTGAATAACATCCTTCATAAAACAGGCTGCCAGAGCCAGCCTTAGATTGGATGAGGTCAAGCTCAAGGTTGTGTATCTGATTTGGGGATTGGGAAAGTAAGCCTGGGGAGTGGCTGGTGAACCAACACCACGGTATATCCAGGAAGTTTGGCTGTGTCCAGTGTGGAGATGTTAGGAAAGCTTTCCCAGGCATTTTGACAGAGAAGCAGCACTTGACACTATGAGACTCCAGGGCATACATGTAACTTAGAAGCCTAAAGAAACCTAGAATCCAGAATGATATGAAGTATTTAAGTATTTTTTTCCCTGTAAACTTGGAAGATCGTACTTGCAAATGATCAGAAGGCAAAATCTCAGAGGTAATTAGCAAAACCCAAACACCTGGAATCATTCAACACACTTGGAACATCCCCCCAAACAAAAACATATGTCAGAATTTGTATCTTTTTCTCTTGTTTAGCCTTCTTTTTACCGTATTATGATCCCCACTCCCTTTCTCTTTCAATCCTACTCTGTTGATCTCAGAAGAGCCCTTTTGCCATTCAGTGAGTCTTTTGTTACCACGCTCCAAATTTAGTCATGGTTCTAACACACCATAATATGATTTATTTGACTCACTTTTGGCATCATGTGGCTGACTCAGCAGTAATGGATTTCAGCATCTAGGATAAGTTTCCGTTTGCCTCTTCCTCTCACTTCCCTCTCCTGCCAGATACTCCAAAACATGTTGAAATGCTAAAAGAATGCACAAAAACAAACAAGAATCTAAAATGAAAAGGGCACTTGATATACTTTTTCTTTGGCAACAGTGTGTTCAAGCAGACGTGATTTCTGAGTAACTGAGTGTACTGTTTGGCACAATTGGTGGAAAAAGATCCGGTGATTTGTCAGTCATCACAATTGCCAAGAGAACTGCCTCTCGCCACTGATGCCTCATGTTAGGAACATTTGGTCTGAGTGTCTGGTACTGCCTTGTTGTTATTGGAGTATAATCCACACCAATTGGACTTGTGAAGCAACTTTGTGTTGAAGTAGTGGTGCAGTACTTAAATAGAAGCATTCACAGACTGGAGGCCCAATTACTAATTTGAAAGGTTGCAGCTCTAATGATGAAGTATTGGTCTTTGACACAACTTGCAAGTTGTTTTAATATCAATATTTTAATTCATCCTTTTATTAAGTAATATTAGGAAAAAAGGAACAGTACTAAGGGGAAATGGAAACACCATAGAGGTGAAAAGCCAATAAGCAAACATTTGTAACAGTCCCTCAAATGGTGGCAAAGAAGAGAGGGAGGCAATGACACTAGGGAATTCCCAGCTTTCTTCTTTCTGGGTTTTTTCACATAATTATCATAAACTGCTACAGGATTTAAAAGGTTTGGCTTGCTGCAAGCTTCCTTAATTTTAGCAACTTAAAAATTACCCTTCCTTAGTTTTCTTACTTCTTTTCTTCCTCTTTTCACCAGGAATCAGTAAACAAGGATTTTTAAAAAAGCTTTAATAAAATGTCCCTCTTTAGATATGTGCCAAGTCAAAATGTTTCTCTCTTCCAAGCCTGGGCTCTCTTCCAAGGTGGGAAGATACCCTCTCAATAGGAAGTAGCTCATTATTTTATGTTTCTGCCAGAATCCTAGATCCTCTCTCTCTAACTCTCTCCCTCTCTCTCTTTTTGTACAACCAGGAGAGTCCTGGATTCTTATTAAGAATTTCTCAGAAGGTAACTTGTGGGACAACTCTGACTTGTAATGGCAAGCAACTAGCCTACTTCCCCTAATTATCCAGAGCAGACAATACTTATCCAACATGGCACCTGCCCCCTTAATTTGGGTGTACTTCAGATTCTTTCTCAGTGGCATGGTTCAAACAGCTGCTAACAATCAGGGATGCCACCCAACAGGAAATGTATTTGCTACTCCTTGGCTCCAGTATCTTTGATCAGCCTGAAGTAGAGTTGCCTGGCTCCAGCTTTCTTAGATGGAAGGCAGAGAAAAGGTATTCTCTCTTTCAGAAGGTACTCCAAAAATATTCATTCCTGACCCCCTGAAACAAAGTGCCACTTGTTTTAGCAATTCTGGGGGAATAACATCTGGAGAAGAGAAGTCCATTCCCACCAAAGGGAATTTCCAGTCCAAGTAGCAGGAGGAGACAACCAGCATGAGTTTCTATCAAATACTGACATCACAGACTGCCATGAATTCTCTGTTTAACTGAGCATCAATACCCTCCACTAGTTAAACGATTCCAGGTGTAACTCTGACATGGGATGCCCCCGAAATAACTATCTGAGTTTACAGAAGAGGACGCTAAACTTGTAAATAGCAAAAGGACTTTAGGTGCCCTTTAGAACAAAAGAGGGAGAGAGAGGGGGCAATGCAGAGAAAAATCTCATTGCTCTGCACTAATAGAAAAAGAGTGCTCCTTTGGACAAGACTGGACTATAGTTGATTTTTGCCCTATCTGTAAAGAATGTTAGGCAAATTAGGAGAGCAAACAAGATTATGTTGTGTAAGAGAACAGATTATTTTACACATTTAGAGAAATCCATGTTATTGAATACACTTGACAGCATAAACATTGCATTTTATTTAAAATATTTTCTAATTCAGACTTTTCCATTGTTGAGGTGAGCTTCATCCCAGGAGGTCTGAATTTGTCTTTCTCAGCCCAGCTCTGACGGGCTCATCGTGTGCTGGAGGAGAATGCTGCCCTCGTGCATCGGTGCAACCACAGGTGTCCTGGGTTGATGAGCCTGATTCCTGAGTCCCCACCTAAAGCAGCTGGTACCTAGATCCCTTCCGTTCAAATCCTAATTATCTATTCATTTCTCTGTCTCATCCCTTCAATATCACCACCTTTACAGACACAACATTGACTTCCTTTAAGCTCCTCATACCCTCAGCTCCATTATCCAGGATACCCATCATGGAGCTTTGAAATGTGATTGATAACTAGTCTCCAGGGTACAGGGAATACACTTAAATGCTACTGTTTTTTTTTTTCCTTAAAATTCGTGCACTTTTAACTGTTTTCCATATGTATCTATCTTTTTTCTAAATATAAAAAATTTACTCTTCTTTGTTTTTACCTGTTTTATTGATAAAGGTTAAGGTTGCCAGATTTAGGATTTAAAAATAAAGGATGCCAGGGCGGGCCACAGTGGCTCAGCAGGCAGAGTTCTCACCTGCCATGCTGGAGACCTGGGTTCGATTCCTGATGCCTGCCCATGCAAAAAATTAAATAAATAAATAAATCATGCCCATTAAATTTAAATTTCAGAACAAGCAACATATAATTTTTTATATATAAGGCTGTATTTTACCTAGTACACTGGTAAATTTTATGTATCAGCTTGGCTAGGCTATGGTGCTCAATTGTTTGTTAGATGTTGTTGTAAAGTTATTTTATATATGTGACCAATATCTGCAATCAATTGACTTTAAATAAAGGAGATTCCCTTGATAATGTGGGTGGGTCTCATCTAATCAGCTGAAGGTCTTATGAGTAAAAACTGAGATTTCCTCCAGAAGAAGAAATTCTACTTCCAGATTATAACACCAACTCCTGTCTGAATTTCCTGCCTGCTGGCCTGCCCTACAGATTTCAGACTTGCCAAGCCACAAAATCATGTGCATCAATTCCTTAAAACAAATTATATATGTGTGTGTGTGTGTATATATATATATATATATATATATATATATATATATATATATATATAATATATGTCTGCTTTTTATCTGATACACTGTATATATGCATAGACACACACACACACACACATATATATACACTTACCCACTCACATGTATGCACATATTCTACTAGTTCTGCTTCCCTGGAGAACCCTGATAATTCTGACAACGCTCGTAAGGGTTGAGGTTATCATTTCTGGAACTGGGCAAATTAAACAGTACTGATAATGCAACCAGGATTTTTCTATTCTGAATATTTCTGTATTTCAAGCAAAATTATATAATGCATATATTAAAACTTTTAAAGCAGTCTACAAATTATATCCATGCTGAGCATGAATGGAACCAAGAAGTGTTTCAAACTTGCTGATTATACAAGATGGACCATATCTCTTCAACCTTAAAGTAACATATCTTCAGGAAAAAATGAACTGTAATCCATACCTTATGTCATACATCCTAATATAAACCCCAGAATGGATCAATAATCTAATTGTAAAATTGAAATCTAAACTCCAAAATGGATCAACAATCTGATTGTAAAATTGAAACCATAGATGTAGAAGAAGAAAATATAGCAGAATTCATTTATAAAGAGTAGGAAAGTTCTTTGTAATCATGACTAAAGATAGAAATCATAAAAGAAATCAATAAATTATACTGTCTATCCCTACACCCCCATAAAAAGAATTCTACATAGCAAAAAAAACTCCTTAAGCAAAGTCAAAAGACTACAAAATAGGGAAAAGTGCTTGCAACTCTTATCACAGAGAAAAAGCCAATTCCCTAATATATCAATGGTTCCTAGACATCCTCAAGGAAAAGACTGACAATCTAATAGAAGTTTGAGACGACACTAATGTTGAGGCTATAGGGAAACAGACATGCTTACACCTGTTGGTGAAAGTGTAAATTGATAAACTTTTATGAAAGGCAACTCAGTAATATCTATTTAAATTATACAGAATGCATGCAAATATAGAATTATGGACATTTACTTCATGATTGAATGCCTAAAACCTATTTACAAGGGATTGATTAAATAAATTAGGGTATATCTATACAATGAAAGACTGTGCAATTGTAAAAAAGAATGTCACTTTCTTATATGGTAAAGAAAGGCCTCCAAAATACATACGTGAGTAAAAGGAAGGCACTGAAACTGGGTACATGGTGCAAAAAAGGGAGAAGTAAGTTTTATGTACGTGTCCACACAATACAATATTTGCGTATGCGAATATGTATAAGCAAACTTATGAGGGAAACATAAGAAAACTCTAAAGTGTGGTAACTTTTTGGAGAGGTTGACAGTAGGAAGAGAGAACTAGATGATATGGAACAGCGGTAGGAGAGAGATTTTTCATTGTCTAACTTAGGTTTATTTTAATTTTGAAACAGGTTAAGTTCATGCACATTCAAGAGATTAAGTAAATAGATTAAATTTTAAAAGAAAAGAAAATATGAAATCAGTTCCCCAAAGTAACTTCTCACTCTATGAAATTAATTACCAACGATTGAATAAAATTGTACTGAAAGTATGTTCAGGGTCAGTGTCGCAATGTTTTCTGTACTTTCTATCTTAAGCTGCCTTAAATAAGGACAAAAGAACAAATGAATGTTTGTGCTTATGCTAATATTTGTTGCTCAGTCTTGATTTATCTAGACAGTGTATCAATTCCTTTGAATTAGGAAGGGAGTGTCAAATTACGTGAAGGTCAAATTAATGTCCTTTCAGGAGATGCTCACTGGAGTTCTATGCTGCTGAAAGAATGGATGAAGCCATTCAGGCGATCCATATATGAAGAAAAGAAACTCAAAACCTAATATGGTAAAACACAGTAACGTCTCATTAGAAACTGAGCAATGTCAGCTCAAGCATATTGTTCCTCTGCTGGACAGGGCAAATGGTGGCCTCTGACTTTGTGATGGGAATGGAGCATCAGATTCAGAAATCACCTTCACATTAAATGTAAAGTTGATTAGTGCGATAGCATCGTTTCAGTTTTAACAATGAATGAGCTAGGGATCAGGAAACAAATTCCCCCTCTTATACATGCCTCTAGAGAAGAGTTACTGCTTAGAAGAGCATACTGTTCATATGTTTTAAACTCAAACAGAATAACTTCCTTGATATTCTGTTTAAAGGAGAGGACCTGATGAAATCCACATGGCTTATGTTCAACCCAAAGGATGTTGATGGGCAGGGGAAAGAACTTCAATGACTGGAAAGAAATAGGACTTCAATTGAGGAAGTTTACCCCCAAATTATGAGGCTAGGATGGAAATCTTAAGTTCCTCCCAGAGTCATTCCCGACTCTGGACTCTCTTTGACATCAATGACTAAATTATTTTTCCACTCTCTTCACCTTGCCAGGAAAGCCTGCCAGAACCATCAAGCACTCATCATTTCTTGGATGAACTATTGTGAAGTGATGAATTGTGTGTACAGACAGAGAGCAGGAATGGGGAAGGGGAAGTTGTTTTGAATGAGCAGAACAGACAACCGAGGCTTTACTAAACCACATCAGGTTTTGCATCTAAAGAGCTTCATAAGGCTGTCCTGGTACCTTTTTCTTTTTCCTTTAGTAGTTATGTTAACAGTTTCTAGGAAATGATGAAACTAACATCACTGCTTTAAAAAGATTTCCGCTTAAGTTGTTGCTTCCTTTATCAAGAAAACCTCCCTCCTCAGTGCTCTAGTTCCTTTGAACTCTTTAGAAATGGTTAGTTTAATAGGAGATTTGCATCCCTGCCTTGTCTAACTTATTCACCACTATAGTTCCCATACCTAGGACAAGGCTTGGCTAATAGTAAGTGCTCAAGGATTATTTATTGAAAGATAGATTTGGGCTCAAATCTCAATTCTATCATTTTGAGCTTTCTGACCTTTGATAACTTAATTCACCCAAACCTCAATCTCTTCCTCTCTAATGATAGTATTTAGAGATTTTTTTTGCCATTTAACAATACTAGTGAAATGCCTGACATATAGTAAGCAGTTACTAAATGCTAGCTGTTTGTGCTTATTAGCTCTGTGCCGCCTGTGTCCTCCCTCTGAGGTGTGTGACAGGACAATAATTTAAAACCTGACATGCTGCATATTTCTTTGTTTACTTGGTGAAGAATTTTCATTGCTTATTATTTAATTATACTTAAATTCCAATTACCTTGTTATAATATCAGGTTTTCTAGCTATTACTTTTCTTTTCAATAATCTAAAACCTGATCTACAAAAACTGACAGTTTAATTGGCCTCTGTGTTGTTTTAAAGTTGATGATTATGTTGTGTATAAACAGCAGTGGATTAATTGTCCTAGAGATCATAGTTAGTCCAGATTAGTTTGCTAATAGCTGCTGGTAAATTTAGGCTAATAGCAAGAGTTATACCTGTTTTGAGCAATAAAATTTCTGGTTGAATTTATCATCTCGAGATATTAAATATTCAGACACTAAAAAGTATTTTAGAGTAGGCATATTAAAGGAAACTGATTTGCTGCACTGGCAAATTGATGAAAATCCCCAAGAATTGACTTTGTGAAAAAAGAAACAGACCAATAAACCAAAAATAACAGAAAAAATTATGACAAATGTATAATAAAGGAAAAGGACAAAAACAAATATTTACAAAATAGGAGTATACTGTATTCTCTGGTCTGCTTAGGAATTTGAAAGTCTTGGTAAAAAAGTGTAATTTTCTTGACTATCAAATTATTAGAATAGATTCAAGTAGAATATTTAAATAGGCCATCAACTATGAAAGAAAATTCAAATTATTATAGAATTTCCTCAAAAAAGTAGTAGATACAGAGTTTTTCAACTGATAGCATGTTCTTATAAATTATTGAGGAAAACAATTTTATACTATACACTCTTTTGTAATGAATATAAAAAGATGAAGATACCTTATTAATTTGATTATGCTAACAAAATCCTAATAAAATTTGACAAATATAGCTTTGAAAAGAAAATTATACACTAATTTCTCTTTTGAAGGTAGTTATCTAAAAAGAATGGCAAATGTTATTAAAAATTATAAATCAGTCACACCAACTTTTCAAGATTTTCCCTGGGAATGCAAAGAGGGCTTAACATTAAAAAATCTATGAATACATACCATTAATATATCTGATAAGAATATATATGGCAATTTGAATAGATTTTTGAGAAGGCATTTTAAATCATTAATATCTGTTCCTGATTTAAAGGCAAAAAGAAAATGTTGGAAAACAAAAATAGTCACTTGATGCCGAATAACTGCCTTAGTCTAGCAGCTATCAATACCACAATCGATGATGAAATAGTAGAAACCTTCCTATTAGCATGAGGAAATTATGCTTATGATCACTACTATTACTTGGCACTTTCCTAAAACTTCTGGCTGGTGAAATAAAATATGGGAAATGAAATGAAGTATTATCATTGGAAGCGTGATTACATATTTATTTTTATTTCAGGCTATATGACTATATGCCTGGAAAAACAAGACAATGAATGAAAAACTCTTAGACATAATAAGAATATTTAGTAATATTTTTAGATATAAAATAAAAACATGATATTTCTTATATTCCAAAGCAACCAGTTAGAAGATATAGCTACAAAACAAAAAACACATTGGAATAACTGCCAAAAGAATATATGGAAACTAACTATATAAAGAAAATTGTGAACACTACTAAATGCTATAATAGGGCATTTTAATACATTTCTTACTTCTGATTGAAGAATTTAAAAGATGTAAATTTTTTCAAACTAATGTAAATTTAATGCAACCAATGAAAGTAATGAGGTTTTTTTACATGTAAGATTTTGAAGTTCCTCTGGAAGACGAAACAGGCAAGTAAATGCAAGAGTAACGAGGGTATCCATGCTCAACCAAATATTAACATGTTCTCTAAATGTATAGTAGTGGGAGAACAAATAGCTTTAAAAAATGCAATGTTCATTACTGACTGAACTTAGAATGATACTGCTAGTTTAAAAAGAACATTTCTATCACTTCTCTGCCTTTTGGCTAAGATCAAGTGTATTATCTGTTCTTACCAGTTTAATATCTGATGCGTCCTCTGAGGACGGTATATTGAATGGATTTTTGGAATTTGGAGATGGAATAGGAGCTTGCTCCATCCACTCCATGCATCGACTTAGTATTGCAGTACTTCCAGGAACAGTGCATCACACACACACACACACACACACCATTTTCTGGATAAACTGGAAAATAGGAGTTTTACAAAACGTTATTTTTAAGCAACAGAAAACAAAATAGAAGTAGTAGATTCTGAAAGCAGCTGGTCTGTGACAACCTTTTCCCAAATTCTATATTAACCTAGATTTTGATAAGACTGGTTATGTTGCACCTCAATATTCTGATAACGGATATCCACTGGGATGACTTTTATACTGTCAACTTTTCCTAAAATCTTAGCAGGATTGTTGTGTGTGCGTGTGTGTGTGTGCACGCATATATACACAGAGGGTGTGAAAGAGGAGGATTCATTGAACACTTGCATATCACTACCCAGATTAAGATATAGAAAATAACCATTGCCTTCAGCATCTCGTGTGCTTCAGCATTTCCCATCTATCGCCATTCTTCCCCATTCAGAGGATAATTACCATCCTGGAATTTTTTTGCATTTTATTCTCTCAAATTTGTTGTACTCTCATAGCATACTTTTGTATCCCTAAACAATATATTGTTTAGGTGTACCTATTTTTTCAACACTTTGTATAATAGAATCATCTATTATCCTGTAAATTGCTTCTTTCATTTAACTTTATGTCCTGAGATTGACACATTGTATAGAATTAAAAACTGTCATTTTTAATTGTTGTATAGTATTCTACTATTTTTTTTCCAACATTTATGTATATATACTCAACTTATTTCCATGAGCAAGGCATCCAGTCTTTCATAAAGCTCTTACACATATTTTTCTAGATTTATTCCTAGGCAATTTATATGTTGATGCTATTATAAATTGAAACTTATTTTAAAAATGAATGAATGGGAACATTTAGATTTTTTGTCCTTATGGTTATTACAGATAAATTTGGACTATTACTATCCTTTTATTTTGTACTTTTCTTATTTTCCCATTTTTCCATGTTTCTTTTGCCATCTTTTCTTGCTTTCTTTTGTATTAATTAAATCCTTTTTCCACATTCCACATTTTCTACTTGTTGGGAAGTTATATGCCATATTGTTATTCTGATTGGTATATATTCACATACCATATAATACATCCAAAGTGGACAATCAATGGCTTTTGTATAATTATGGAGTTGTGCATTCATCACTACAATCAAATTTCATTACGCTGAAAAGAAAAATCCCATACCCCTTAGCAGTCACCTGCCAATCCTTCTATTCTTCCCCAGCTCTATGTAATCACTAATATGATTCCTTATCTATAAATATACTTATCTTTACATTTTATATAAATTAAATCATACAATATGTTGTACTTTGTGTCTAATTGCTGTCATGACATTTTTTTTCAATTATTATTTTCTCTTAATTAGAGAAGGTGTAGGTTTACAGAAAAGTCATGTAAAAAATACAACATTCCCATATACCCTCTATTGTTGTCACTTTGTATTAATGTGGTACCTTTGTTACAACTGACGAAAGAATATTAAAATATTATGGTTAACTATAGTCCATAGTTTATATTAGGTATATTTTTTCCCACATACCACCCTATTATTAGCACTGTAATAGTGTCATACATTTGTTATAATTCATGAAAGAATATTCTTATAATTGAATTATTAAACATAGTCTATCATCCACCACAGGGCTCACTGTGCTATACAGTCCCAAGTTTTATCTTCTAACTTTCCTAATAGTCGCATACTTGACCCAGAATTCTCTTTTCAACCACATTCACAAACACAATTCTGCACTGTTAATTACACTCACAATAATATGCTACCATCAACACTATCTGTTTCCAGATTGTAAATACAATCAGCCAATCAACCTAACTAGAAATTCTGCAAAAATTGAGCATCAGCTCTCCATTCTCCACCCCATTCTATCCCCTGGTAACCTGTATTTTAGATTCTAACGCTATGAGTTTGCTTATTATAATCAGTTCCTATCAGTGAGATCATACAATATTTGTTGTTTTGTATCTGGCTTATTTCACCCAACATAATGTCCTTAAGTTTCATCCATGTTGTCACATGCATTAGGACTTCATTCCTTCTCACAGCGGAATAATATTCCATATTATGTATATACCACTTTTGTTTATTCATTCATCTGATGGATGCTTGGTTTGCTTCCATCTTTTAGTAATTATGCATAATGCTGCTAATAAACATTCATATGCAAATGTTCGTTTGAGTCCCTGCTTTCATTTCTTCTGGGTATATACCCAGTCACAGGATTGCTAGATCATATGCCAATTCTATACTCAGCTTCCTGAGGAACTGCCAAACTGTCTAAAACAGTGGTTGAAACATTTTACATTCCCACCAGCAGTGAACGAGTATTCCTTTTTCTCCACATCCTCTTCAACATTTGTAGTTTTCTGTTTTGTTTTTTTTTAAGTTGTGACTGCTCTAGTAGGCATGAAATGATAATTCATGGTGGTTTTAATTTGTATTTCCTTGATAGCTAGTTATGTTGAACATTTTTTTCATGTGCTTTTTAGTCTTTTGTATTTTCCCTTTGGAAAAATGTATATTCAAGTCTTTCGCCCATTTTTAAATTGGGTTGTCTTTTTATTGTTGAGTTGTAGGATTTCTTTATATATTCTGGATATTAAATCCTTATCAGATATATAGCTTCCAGATATTTTTTACCGTTGAATAGGTTGCCTTTCCACTTTCTTGACAAAGACCTTTGAAGCTCAAAGGTTTTTAATTTTGAGGGGGTCCATTTATTTTTTGGGGGTATAAAATCTGAGAAACCATTACCTACCCCAAGATATGAGGATGCTTCCCTACACTTCCTTCTAGGGGTTGTATGGTCCTGGTCCATATATTTAGGTCTTTCATCCATCATGAATTAATTTTTGTTTAAGGTGTGAGGGAGCAGTCCTCTTTCAGGCTTTTGAGTATTAATATCTAGTTTCCCTACCACAATTTGTTGAAGAGACAATTCTGTCCCAGTTAAGTGGACTTGGAAGCCTTGTCAAATACCTTGGCTCTCAAAGTAAGGGTCTACTTCTGAACACTCCATTTCTATTCCACTGGTCAATCTTTATGTGGGTACTGTGTTTTTGTTTGTTTGTTTCTTTTTTTTATGACTGCAGCTTTGTAATATGCTTTAAAGACAGGCAGTGTGGGTTCTCCAACTTTGTTCTTTTTTCTGGATGTCTTTGACTATTCAGGGCCCCTTACCCTTCCAAATAAATTTGATAATTAGCTTTTGGATTTCTGCAAATTAGGCAGCTTGAATTTTGATTGGGATTGTGTTGAATCTGTTCCTTTATTCCTTCTCCAGGAATCTTGATCTGTTCTGTTTGTCTATACTCTTTTCATTGCCTCTAGCTTCTTTATTCTGGAGGGCACATTCTGGGAGATAGGTCACTCTGGAGAGAACTTTTTCAAGTCAGTGTTTCCCAGCCCAAACAGGGCCAGGGACCCACAAAAAGGGGTGCAGATCAGCTCCACAGAGCCTTGGGGAGAGGATAAAAAAAGAACTCAAAATCCTTTTTGACAATTCTCTGAAGCTGTGGAGATGGCACCCTTTAGTAAACTGCACCCTGCAGCCAGAAGGAGGCCTTGAATATTTAAACCTCTACCACCTCCACCCCTGTTGGGGTGAGGTTGAAGCAATGGCTGCTGTCGTCCTCTTTCGGTATGGGCTGAAACAGCAGCTTCGCACCAGGTCCCGCCATCTGAACACACCAATCAAAAGCCATGATCAGTGCTTGGCCATCCCCCTTCCCCTCCATTCATGGGGAAAAGGACTTCATGTCCTTCTCTGTCCGCAGGAGCCAAGCAATGACTGAATCCCTAGTTAACCTACCTTGAGAGTTAGGGATGGGTGTCGGCAGCCACTGTGGAGTGAGCTACTCAGGTCTTCGCTGCAGTTTCTCAGCCTCCTTGTGCTCATCTTCAGATGATGCTGTCTGTGCTCCCCTGGCCTCTAGAGCGCCAGACTAGTTGTTTCAGACAATTTCTGCCTATCCAGTAGCTGTTTTGGAGAAGGAGTGAGTCCTGGAGTTCTCTACTCCACCATCTTTCCTAGAAGTTCACTCTCAAAGACTACTTTTAATAATATCTTTATCCACATTCTGAACAGTACTAGGCCTTTAGAATACTCTAAAGTCTAATCACCTGCCTGGTGATAAGATGCCACTGATGGCACATATTTTAGGTCTGTGTATTTTTAGCTTTCCTCTGCAAGGTATTATTTCTATATACTTGGTGATACACGCACCCATTTTTAACTTCCTTTGCATATCATCCCTATTTCTTGCATCTCAAATCTTCCATTTGGAATCACTTTTTCTCTTCCATAAGTACATCCTTTAGAAATTCCTTGTTGAGTCTCTGTTGGTGGCAAAGTCTCAATTTATATTTGTCTGAAAATATCCTTACATATTGTTCTTGAAATGTGTTTTGCTGAGTATACAATTCTCAGTGCATATATTTTTTTCTCAGCCTATTGAAGAAACATTTGTACTATCTTTTGCCTCTATTGCTTTGGGATGGTTGTCATTTTCATTCTAGGTAACCTGTCTTTTCTTCCTGGCTATGTTTTTTTATTTACTTATTTTTGTCTTTTGTACTGTATAGTTTCATCACAATGTGTCTAGGTGTGGACTTCTTTATATTTATCCTGTTTTGGATTGTTTGCGTTCCTTGATAAAAAGATTTTATAAGAAGATCAGTTCTGGAAAAGTCTAAGCCATTTTCTCTTCAAATACAATTTCTGTTTCTCATTTTCTGGACTCTTCTTGTTCTGCCTTCCATGATAATTTCACCTTTCTTTCATATATATATATATATATATATATATATATATATATATATTTTTTTTTTTTACATGGGCAGGCACCGGGAATCAAACATATACATATATATTTTTAACTCTTTGTCATTCCCTGCTTCATTATAAACATTTCTTTATCTTTCTGCTTCTTAATTCTCTTTTCAGCTCCATTAACCTCTACCAAACTGTCTATTAAGCTTTTAATTCTAATAATTTTATGTGTTTTTCTTTCTTGGAGTTCTATTGTTTAAAAAGTATCTGCTTCATTGTTTTTATAGTTTCTTGCCACTCATTCATGCTTTAAAGCCACTAGCTTTATTTCTTTAAACATTGAATGTACTTATTTTATAATTGGTCTGCTGATACCAATAGTTTATGCTTTTGTGGTTTGTTCATGACTTATTTTCCTGTTGGAATTTTTGTTTTTCAAATTATAAGTTCCAATTCCTTGCAATTTTATCTGAGTAAATTACTTAAGGACTAGTCCGAAGTGGACTTCTCCAGAGATTTACATCTACTCTGCCATTGAACTGGGGATACTACCAACCTGGGATCACCTTTAACTAGGCTTTGGATTTGAGTTTTTTCATATCTTTAAAGTACAGTTAATTTGGACTATAATCCATGTGAGGACAAGCTTGTAGTCACAAATTTTCAAAGAAGATTTTTAATTTTCTTCATCTAATATCATGGTCTGAAACAATTTTTCAAGTTGTCCCTTAGGGGACAGATGAAGGATGTGTTTATTTATAGTTTACAATAACATGAGAAGTCAGAACTTTTAGGCAA